>CAUYLG010009048.1:0-142097 GCA_963573385.1 Cacajao melanocephalus
TTACACTCCCACCAACAGTGTAAAAGTGTTCCTATTTCTCCACATCCTCTCCAGCATCTATTGTCTCCAGATTTTTTAATGATCGCCATTCTAACTGGCGTGAGATGGTATCTCAATGTAGTTTTGATTTGCATTTCTCTAATGACCAGTGATGAGCATTTTTTCATGTTTGTTGGCCTCATGTATGTCTTCTTTTGTAAAGTGTCTGTTCATATCCTTTGCCCACTTTTGAATGGGCTCGTTTGTTTTTTTCTTGTAAATCTGTTTCAGTTCTTTGTAAATTCTGGATATCAGCCCTTTTTCAGATGGGTAGACTGCAAAAATGTTTTCCTATTCTGTTGGTTGCTGATTCACTCTGATAACTGTTTCTTTTGCCGTGCAGAAGCTGTGGAGTTTGATTAGATCCCATTTGTCTATTTTGGCTTTTGTTGCCAATGCTTTTGGTGTTTTGGTCATGAAGTCCTTGCCTACGACTATGTCCTGAATGGTTTTGCCTAGATTTTCTTCTAGGTATTGACAGAACATATCTCAAAATAATAAAAGCTATTTATGACAAACCAACAGCCAATATCGTACTGAATGGGCAAAAATTGGAAGCATTCCCTTTGAAATCTGGCACTAGACAAGGATGCCCTCTCTCACCACTCCTATTCAATATAGTACTGGAAGTTCTAGCCAGAGTAATCAGGGAAGAAAAAGAAATAAAGGATATTCAAATAGGAAAGGAGGAAGTCAAATTGTCTCTATTTGCAGATGACATGATTGTATATCATAAGACCCCATCGTCTCAGCCCAAAATCTCCTGAAACTGATAAGCAAAGTCTCAGGATACAAAATCAATGTGCAGAAATCACAAGCATTCCTATACACCAATAATAGACTTAAAGAGAGCCAAATCAAGAATGAACTGCCATTCACAATTGCTACAAAGAGAATAAAATACCTAGGAATACAATTAACAAGAAACGTAAAGGACCTCTTCAAGGAGAACTACAAACCACTGCTCCACGAAATAAGAGAGGACACAAACAGATGGAGAAACATTCCATGTTCACGGTTAGGAAGAATCAATATCGTGAAAATAGCCATACTGCCCAAAGTAATTTACAGATTCAATGCTATCCCCATCAAGCTACCAATGACCTTCCTCACAGAACTGGAAAAAACCACCTTAAACTTCATATGGAACCAAAAGAGAGCCCACATAGCCTAGTCAATTCTAAGCAAAAAGAACAAAGTGGGAGGCACCACACTACTGGGCTTCAAACTATACTACAAGGCTACAGTAATCAAAACAGCATGGTACTGGTACCAAAACAGAGATATAGACCAATGGAACAGAACCAAGGCCTCGGAAGCAACACAACATATCTACAACCATCCGATCTTTGACAAACCTGACAAAAACAAGCAATGGGGAAAGGATTCCCTGTTTAATAAATGGTGCTGGGAAAACTGGCTAGCCATGTGCTGAAAGCAGAAACTGGAACCCTTCTTGACACCTTACCCTAAAATTAACTCCAGATGGATTAAAAACTTAAATGTAAGACCTAACACCATAAAAACTTTATCTTTTCAAAAAAACAATTTTTTGTTGATTTTTTTATTGTTTTTTGTTTGAATTTTATTTATTTCTGCTCTGATTTTTATTATTTCTTTTCTTCTACTAATTTTGGGTTTGGTTTGCTTCTGTTTTTCTACTTCTTTAAGATGTACTGTTAGGTTTCTTATTCGAAGTTTTTCTTCTTTTTTGATATAGGCACTTACAGCTATAAGCTTCCCTCTAAATAACATTTTTTGCCATATTCCATAGGTTTTGGTATGTTGTGTTTCCATTGTCATTCATTTCATGAAATTTTTCAATGTCTCTCTTAATTTCTTCATCAAACCATTGATCATTCAGGAGCATATTTTTTAAATTTCCATGTGTTTGTATTGTCTCCAAAATTCTTGTTTTTAATTTCTAGTTTTATCCCATTGTGATCACAGAATATGCTTGATATTATTTCGATTTTTTGAAGGTTTTGAGACTTGTTTTGTGGTATAACTTATGGTCTACCTTTGAGAGTGATCCATATGCTGAGGAAAAGAATGTGTATTCTGCAGCCATTGGATGAAATGTTCTGTAAATGTCTATTAGGTCAATTTGGTATTTAATGTAGATTAAGTCAGATATTCCCTTGTTGATTTTCTGTCTGGATGATCTTTCCTATGCTGAAAGTATGGTTCTGAAATCTCTAGCTATTATTGTATTGAGGTCTATCTATCTCTTTAGCTCTAATATTTGCTTTATACATTTGGGTGCTCCAGTGTTAGATATATATATGTTTACAATTATTATATACTCTTTCTGAATTGACCCCTTTATCATTATATAATGTCCTTCTTTGTCTCTTTTTATAGTCTTTCTGTTGAAATATATTTCATCTAAGTAGAGCTACTCCTGCTTTCTTTTTGGTTTCTATTTGCATGAGGTGTCTTCTTCCATCCCTTTATTTTTAGTCTATGTGTTTCTTTATAGATGAATTATATTTCTTGTAGGCAACGGATCTTTGGGTCTTTTTTTAAAAAAATTCATTCATCTACTCTATGTATTTTGATTGGAGAGTTTAGTCCATTGATATTCAGTGTTATTACTTATGAGTAAGAACTTACTCCTGCCATTTTATGATTTGTTTTCTGCCTGTTTTTTGGTATTCTCTTCCTTCTTTCCTGTCTTTCTTTTAGTGAAGGTGATTTTCTCTGGTGGTATGTTTTAATTTCCTGATTTTTATTTTTTGTGTATCTGTTGTATTTTTTTTTATTTGAGGTTACCATGAGGCTTGCAAATAATATAACCAATTATTTTGAACTGATGACAAATGAAGACTGATTTTGTAAACAAACAACCAAAGTAACAGAGAAAACTGATAATAATTCTACACTTTAATTTTATCCCTCTGCTTTTAAACTTTTGTTGTTTCTATTTTTATTTTATTGTACTGTCTGTGTCTTGAAAAGTTGTAGTCATTATTTTTATTAGTTCGTCATTTAGTCTTTCTACTCAAAATATGAGTTTATATACCACAATTATAGTGTTATAATATTCTCTATTTTTCTTTGTATTTACAATTATAGTGTTATAATATTCCTATTTTTCTTTGTATTTACTATTGCCAGTGAGTTTTCTACCTTCAGATGATTTCTTATCTCTCCTTAATGACCTGTTCTTTCAGATTCAAGAACTACCTTTAGTATTTCTTGGAGTGCAGTTCTAGTGTTGATGAAATCCCTCAGCTTTTGTTTGTCTAGGAAAGTCTCTGTTCCTCCTTCATATTTGAAGGGTATTGTCACTAGATTCCAGGATAAAAGGTTTTTGTTTGTTTGTTTCTTTTATTGTTGTTTCCCTCAGCACTTCAAATATGCCATGCCACTCTCTCCTGGCCTGTAAAGTTTTTATTGAGAAGTTTGCTGCCAGATGTTTTGGGGCTTCATTTTGTGTTATTTGTTTCTTTTCTCTTGCTTTCTTAGAATCCTTTATTTTTAACCTTTAGGAGTTTAGATATAAAATGTCTTGAGGTAGTATTCTTTTGGTTAAATCTGCTTGGTATTCTAAAACCTTCTTGAACTTGAATATTAATCTCTCTCACTAGGTTTGGAAAGCTCTCTGTTATTATACCTTCAAATACACTTTCTTCCTGGATCTTTCTTTCTACCTCCCCTTTAAGACAAATAACTCTTAGATTTTCCCTTTTAAGTCCATTTTCTAGATCTTGTAGATTTGTTTCATTTTTTTTTATTCTTTTTTCTTTTGTCTTCTCAGTGGGTATATTTTCAAATAGCCTGTCTTCAAGGTCATTAATTCTTTCCTCTGCTTGAACAATTCTGTTGTTAAGAGATTCTGATGCATTCTTCAGTATGTCAATTATGTTTCCAACTCTGCAATATCTATGTCAATTGCATTTTTCAACTCAGCAATATCTGTTTGAATCTTTTTAATTATTTCAATCTCATTGTTTAGTTTATTTTATAGGATTCTGAATGCCTTCTCTGTGTTATCTTGAATTTTGTTGAGTTTCCTCAAAAAAGCTATTTTGAATTCTTTGTCTGAAAAGTCACGTATCTGACTCTCCATGATTGTTCCCTGGAGCCTTATATAATTTATTTTGTCATGTTTCCTAGATGGTCATGTTCGTGGATGGTCTTGATGCTTGTGTATGTTCATTGGTGTCTCAGGATTTAAGAGTTAAATAGTCATTTTTGTCTTTGCAGTCTTGGCTTGCTTTTACCCATCCTTCTTGGGAAGGTTTTCAGGTATTCGAAGGGACTTGGGTGTTGTGATCTAACTTGTTGGTTGCTGTGGCCATTTCGGCATTAGGGGATACCCCAAGTCCAGTAACACTGTGGCTCTTGCAGACTGGTAGAGGTACTGCCTTAGCGGTCTTGAATAAGATCTGGAAGGATTGTCTGGATCATTATGGAGAGATTCTCATTGTCTTCCCTTACTTTCTCCCAAATCTCTCTCTCTCTCCATGATGAGTTGCCTGGAGTTGGGGGAGGGGTGACACAAGGACCCCTGTGGCCACCACTACTGGGACTGTGCTGGGTCAGTCCTGAAGCCAGCCCAGCACTGGGTCTAACCCAAGGTCCATGGTAACCACTGCCTGGCTACTGCCAATGTTCGTTGAAGGCCCTAGGGCCCTATAATCAATAGGTGGAAAAGCTGTCCAAGCTTGTGTCCTTCTCTTCAGGGTGATGAGTTCCTCATAGTCCCAGGTGGGTCAAGAGATGTTATCCAGGAGCCAGGGCCTGGGGTTGGAAACGTTAGGAATCTACCTGATGCTCTATTCTACTGTGGCTGAGCTGGCACCCAAGCCACAAGATAAAATCCTTCTTACTCTTCCTTCCCCTTCCACAAATTGAGGAATTTCTCCCCATGGCTACTGTCACCTCAGGCACAGATTGTATAATGTCTGCTACTGCTGATGTTCATTCAAGGCACAAGGGCTCTTCAGTCAGCTAGTGGTGAATGCTGCCAGGTTTGTTACTCTACTTTCAGAGCAGTGGGCTCCCCTCTGGCCCAGGGCAGGTTCAGATGCTATGCAAGAGCCAAGGCCTGGAATCTGGGGCCTCAGGAGGCTGCTTGTTGCTATACCCCACTGTGACTAAGCTGGTACCTCAGCAATAAGACAAACTCCCCTTACTCTTCTGTCTCCTTTTCTCAAGGAGAAGGAGTCCCTCTCCATTGCCACCACAACAAGAAATGTGCTGGGTCACACTTAAAGCCAACACATCTCTGAGTCTTACCCAAGGTCCATAGTGAGTATTCCCTGGATGCCACTGCTGCTGATTATTCAGGGCCCAAGGGTTCTTTAGTCAACAAACAATGATTTATGTCAGAACTGAGGCCTTCCCTTCAAGGCAGCAGGTTCCTTTCTGGCCCACAGTGTGTCTATAAATGTCTTCAGGGTGCTAGGGCCTGAAATGAAGGTCTTGGGACTCTGCCTGGTGCCTGTGGGTGATCTGGTATCCAAGTTGCAAGACAAAGTCCTCTTTATTCTTTCCCCTCCTCTCTTCAAATTGAGGGAAGGAGTCCCTCCCAGAGCTGTGAGCTGCATTACCTGGGGTTGGGGGAGGAGCAGCTCAAGCACTCCCTTGGCCACCCCGATGGTGTCTCACTGGGTGGTGCACCCTGCTAGTCCACTGGCTCTGAGCCCAGCATAACACCAGGACTTGTCTAGGAATTGCAATTCTTGTGGCTTAGACTGCCTTTCAAGTTTATTTAGAAGCTCAGAGCACTTTAACCCGGCGTGGCAAGGCTTGCCAGAACTCAGGTTCTGACAGCTGGGATGGGCAATTCCTCTCTGGCTAGGGCTTGTCTAAATGTTCCCTCTATGTGTACTGGCTGACTTTTTCCTAGTATTCCTTTCCACTGTGACAGGGCAGGGCTGAGTTTCAATGCAAAGTCCCACAATCACTGTGCTCTCCGTCCCCCAAGTACACAGATTTTCTCTTCGTGCCACACAGCTACTGCCAGGTTATGGGGGAGGGGTAGCGTTGGCAACTCAAGACTGTCTTTCTTACCCTCTTCCATGACTCCTTCCATGATAGGAAGTTAAAACCAGGTATTGTGATCACTCACCTGATTTTTGGTTCTTATAAAGGTGCTTTTATGTGTGGATAATTGTTCAATTTGGTGTTCCTGTGGGGAGGACGATCAGCAGAGGTTTTTATTCAGCCATCTTGCTCTACTTTCCTCCAGAGTAGATATAATATGGTGGTTAAGGAGAAAGAAATGTCAAGGATGACTCTTGAATTTTGGTTTGTACTGTCCCATATGTGAGGAGACACTGAAAGATGATTAAATTTGGAGTATAGAGTTTGGAGGTTATCAGTGCTGTGTTGAACTTGTTGAATTTAAGATATCTTTGAGCCACTGAAATGAAGAAGTTGAGCAGAGAGTGGGACATGGAGGCCTAGGACTCAGAAAGGATATCTGGGCAAAAAGACATAGTAAGATCACCTTTACCCCTTGGCCAGAACACCGTCACTCTCAACCAGATTCAAGACAGGCCTAACAAGCACCTGTTTCTAGTGGACTCCTTGTCCACTATAAAATAAGTCCACAGGGCTCAGAGTGCTCCAGCAAGACACTATTTACAACAAAACTCAATATTGTGAAGGCCATTGATAGCAACTGTCACTCTCAATGGAACTGATACCCTGTCTTCTTCTAAGAGATTATATTAAGACGAATTCTTTTTCCTTCCTATTCCATAAATCTCCCTCCCATGTGTACTTTCATCAGTTGCTACCAGAAGTCTAAATCTCCCATGTCACCCATCATCATCTAGACTTTCTTTCCATCCACGTCCATGCAGGGGCAAGTCTGATACCATCTCTCATACTTCCCTGATCCTCAGTTCCACATTCCCTGAAATTCAAGGTCTGTCATCAGCAAAATCCCGTTTCCTTTACCTTATCTCTTAATGTTCCCTTCACTTTCTTGTTTTAATTATAATCTGGCTGTTTCCTAAGGACAATAATGTTTTTTTCTGCAACCCTCTTATATGCTACTTATAAGACCTCAAGTTAAGGTAGGTGTCCTTGTCACTTCCAGATCATTTTACCTTCATTCTCCATCAAAAGCCACAAGTCTTTGAATTGCATTGCCCCAGATGTCACAATGCCTAGTTTATTATTTTAGCAGTCATTGTATACTGTACTCCTATTTGCTGATCCTCATTCATATTGGAAAATATCCTTAATGTGAACTCAAACATCATGACCACAGTCTTCTATGTTTCTAGCTCATAAATTTATTACCCTCATTTCAAGTATTCTTAAATCCTATCAGAATTCCTAACCACTATCTAAAGGAGCCTTCATCACTGTTGCCTAGCAAATGCGCCTTGTCTTACTGGTAAAGTTGCTGGGCTACTTGTTGAGATGTCTATTTCCTGCCTTCTTTTCTCTTTTCCAATCCTTCATCATATTCATACTCCTTTTTATTGTTATCAAATCTACAACCACTCCTAAGAATTGATATTCTCTCTATGCCATCTGTAGAAAGTAACAAATAATAATAACAACTAAATTTATACTGCAAACCTCCTCCTCCGTACCACCTGATATTTTTGCTATGGAAATTATCCCCTCTTTAAAGGATCACCCCCATCATCAGAGCTTCCTCTTTCTCTCTTTATTTTGTTCTTTATAAAGAAGCCACAGTGATTATTTCACTCCCCTGTTCAAAATTGTCTAGTGGTTTTCTATCACATTTAGATAACAATCAAAGTTATGACTATGACCCAAAAAAGTCTGCCTATCTTTCTAATCCCATTTTTTACCCCTCTCCACTTTGCCCAATCTACTCCTATCTTCTTGTAATCAGTTGAGCATAAATGATCCAAATTCATTCCTGTCTCACGGCCTTTCTTTCTTGAAAATCTCTATTTCCTTTTTTTCCACAGCATTAAACTATTCTGGTTATTCATCCATCTGAAGACTTCTCAATGTCAAGCTCTTCAGCATCTTGTAGGTAATCCATGAGTGTATTTCATTAACTTCCATGGTAGACAGGATATTGACCATCCCACATAGGTCCATGTCCTAATCCCTGGAATCTGCAAATTTTGCATGGTAAAAGGGAATTTGCAGATGGGATTATGTTAAGGATCTTGAGATGGTGAGATATTCCTTTATTATCCAGGTGGGTCAAATGTAATCACAAGGATATTTATTAAAGAGCTGGAGTCATAGCAGGAGATACAATTTTGAAGCAGAGGTGAGAGAGGAGAGAGAGATTAGATTGCTTGTTTTGAAGATGGTGGAAGGCACCATAGCCAAGTAAAGTGGACAATCTCTAGAAGGTGGAAAAGGCAAAGAAATAGATTTTCTCCTAGAGATTCCCAAAGGAATACAGCCCTGCCTACACTTTGACTTTAGGACTTCTGACTTCCCACACTCCCAGATGATAAATTTATGTTATCTGGAACCACTAAGTTTGTGGTGATTTGTTACAGGAGCAATAAGAAACCAATAAAACTGTCTTTTTCAATTCTTTAGTTCTCTCTGGGAAAATTCTTCCAAATTCCAGGATTGACAATTATCTTCTAGACGTGTCTACCTGGATACTTCAGCAGCATCTCAAACACAATTAGTCCAACATTAAAATGATTGTCTTTCTCCAAACATCTATTCCTCAGTGGACTTTTATAACTGTATTCATTCATTTATTTATTGATTGTTTCTTTAATGTATTTATTCACAAACTAATACGTTTATGAGTGCCTAAATGCTGATACTTCTGAGACTCTCATAATGCAAGTGTGAACAAAATATAAAGTTTCAGCCCTGATGGGGATGATATTCTAGAGAAGATATACACAAAACCAGGAAAAAGAAACCAACAAATAAAATAGTTCCAGCTAGTAAAAGTTTTATGAATACTATCAAGCAAGGTAATGGAATAGAGAGTAACGTGATGTAGGACAGATGGGTGGTGGCTATTTTAAATAGAATGTTCAGAGAATGTCTATCTGAGAAGGTGATATTTGAGCAGAGATCTAATTGAAGAGAAGAAGTAGGGATGAGAGTATATAGAGGAGTAACATTCCAGAAGAAAAGATAGGTAGTCCATATGGTCAAATGCTGGAGAAGCACTGCCAAAGAATAAAACAAAAATAAGTTTCAGGTAATTAGGGTATCATGGGTGGTTTTCCAGGAAACAATTTCTGTCAAGTTTTGGTGGCGGGAAGCCAGACTTTAAGTAGTTGATAAATAAGTGAGCATTTAAAAAATAGTTATTAAGCTTCTTCCTATTAAGAAAATGATTTGGTGATAGCTGTTGAGGTAAGTAAAAGTTGAAGAGATAATCTAGAGTAAGAAACAATGTCATCATTCTGCTAATATCTGTTTTGTTAAGGAGAATGAGAGTAAACATTTCAACTCTTCTTTCCACATGAAGAAACAGGCAGAAACAAAACTGACTCAGTGGCATGGAGAGAAGCAGAGGCGAGCGAGAACACTGGTTTATGCTAGTTTAAAAGGTCACTGCCGTGTAAGGGTTCCCTGTCGGCAAATTAGCTGCAAACTCCACTCCTGATTCAATGTAATGGATTTTAAAGCTGATGCCCTGCCAAATTGATTTACAAGATGAATTGTTGCTGAAGCTGAGCTGAGCATTTGAGTTCTGAGTATAAACGGGCAAAGAGCATCACACCCTCCTCCAGCCTGATTCTGCTGCTTGTTTTCCACCTTTCCCTCTTCTCTTCCATCCTGCAATCCGTAATTGCTGAGGGAGGGCCTGAGATGGAAGAATGGGGAAAGAAATGGGGCCAAGGAAACCTGGAGGCAAAAATCTTTTTGTAATGAAAATGTCACGGAATAAATGCACCAAAACAGTCTATTTTCAACATAGTTAAAACAATAAGTTTTCCCTTAGATCAATATTAATGAAATTCAGATCACAGCGTCCTTTGTAACACACTCTTCAGATAGACTTCTACACCGACTACCTGTATTTCCTTGAGAAAGTTGTTTGACTTCTCAGGACTTCACTTCTCTCATCTGTAAAACTTGAATAATAATAATAGCTAATTTAATCTTCACAGATGAACTGAAAGAAAGCAAAGTGATAATAACAGTGATTCAAATAATACCTGCTACTGGGAACAGTAAGGATCAGGCATAGTCACAAGCATTTTGTATATATTAGCTTATTTGTTCTTACAACAACCTTATAAGATGTGTATTATTTTGATCTCCATTTTACAGATGAGGGCTCTGAAGCATGCAGAATTAAATACCCAGCTACTGAGTAGAAGAGCCAATTTCATGATAGGTGCACAATTAATGATAAGTAATCATGAAAATAATAATGTTGATTTTAGAATCAAATGTTCAGAGCTCTGGTAGAGTGGAAGTATTTGTATGAGAAAATAATTGTTTTGAATCTTTTAAATAAATATGTTTGGTTTCAACGATGTCCTTTTAATTAACTTATACTTCATCTCTTTCCAACATAAACATTTGATATAGTTTGGATGTTTGTCAGCTCCAAATCTAATGTCAAAATGTAATTCTCAATGTTGGAAGTAGGGCCCAGTGGAAGGTATTTGGGTGGTGGGAGTAGATCCCTCAGGAATGGGTTAGCATCATCCTTGTGGTGATGAATGAGTTTTTGCCTTGTTAGTTCACATGAGATCTGGTTAAGAGTATGGCATCTCCTGCCTCCCTCTCTTTTGCTCCCACTTTTTTTTTTGAGACAGGGTCCCACTCTGTCACCCAGACTGGAGTGCAATGGTATGATCGTGGTTCACTGTAGCCTTGACCTCCTGGGCTCAAGCAATTCTCCCACCTCAGCCTCTCAAGTAGATGGGACCACAGGTGCACACCACCACACTCAGCTAATTTTTAATTTTTCTGTAGAAACGGAGTCTCACCATGTTATGCTGGGATTACAGGTGTAAGCCATCATGTCTGGCCTGTTGCTCCTGCTCTTTCCATATGACACACTGGCTCCCTCTTTGCTTTCCTCCATGATTGTAAGCTTCCTGAGGTCCTCACCGGAAGTAGATTTTGGTGCCATGTTTCTGTACAGCCTGCAGAACCATGGACCAATTAAACTTTTTTTCTTTATAAATGACCCAATCTCAAGTATTTCTTTATAGCAATGCAAGAATGGCCTAATACAGAAAGTTGGTACTGAGTAGTGGGGCATTGCTATAAAAAAGACATCTAAAAATGTGGAAACTGCTTTGCAACTGGATAAAAGGCAGAGGTTGGAAGAGTTTGGAGGGCTCAGAAAAAGAGAGAAAGATAAGGGAAAGTTTGGAATTTCTTAGACACTGGTTAAATTGTTGTGTTACCAGAAAGCAGTCCAGATCCAGACCCCAAGGGAGGATCTTGCACAAGAAAGAATTCAGGGTGAGTCCATAGAGTAAAGTGAAAGCAAGTTTATTAAGAAAGTAAAAGAATGGCTACTCCATATGCAAAGCAGCCCCTAGGGCTGGTGGTTACCCATTTTTATGGTTATTTCTTGATTACATGCTAAACAAGGTGTAGAGTATTCATGCCTCCCCTTTTTAGACCATATAGGGTATCTTCCTGATGTTGCCATGGCATTTGTAAACTGTCATGGCACTGGTGGGAGCATAGCAGTGAGGATGACCAGAAGTCACTTATCACCATCTCCATTTTGGTGGTGGGTTTTGGCCAGCTTCTTTACTGGAGCCTGTTTTTATCAGTAAAGTCTTTATGACCTGTATCATGTGCCGACCTCCTATCTCATCCTCTGACTTAGAATGCCTTAACCTGCTGGGAATGCGGCCCAGTAGATCTCAGCCTCATTTTACCCATCCCCTATTCAAGGTGAAGTTACCCTGTTTCAAATACCTCTGACAGTCACAAACAAAATGCTGATAGAAATATGGACAGTGAAGTCCAGGCTGATGAGGTCTCAGATGGAAATGAGGAAGTTATTAGGAGTGAAGGTCACCTTTGTTATGACTTAGCAAAAATAAAACTTTGACTGCATTATGTTCAAGTCTTAGGGATCTGTGGAAGTTTGAACTTAAGAGTGAGGACTTGGGGTATCTGGCAGAAGAAGTTTCTAAGCAGCAAAGCATTCAACTGTTGGCCTGCTGGGCATGCTGGCTCACATCTATAATCCCAGCAATTTGGGAGACCAAAGTGAGAGCATCACTTGAGGACAGGAGTTGAAGACCAGGCTAGGCAACATAGGGAGACCCTATTTGTACAAAAATAAAAATAAATAGCTGGGTGCGATGGCACATGCCTGTAGCTCCAGCTACTTAGAAGGCTGAGGTGGGAAGATTGCTTGATCCCAGGAGTTTGAGGCTGCAGTGAGCTGTGACTGCACCACTGAACTTCATTATTAGTAACAGAGCAATATCTTGTCTCAAAAAAAAAAAAAAAGAAAAGAAAAGAAAAAGAAAAAAAAAGAGTTACCCTGGCTGCTTCTAACAGCCCATAATCAGATGCAGAAACAAAGGAATGACTTAAAGCTGGAACTTGTATTTAAAAGGGAAGCAGAGTAAAAATGTGGAAAATTCACAGCCTGGCCATGTGGGTAGAGGAAGAAGGGTTCACTTTGATGGGAAGAATTCAAGAGGGCTGCAGAGCAACCACTTGCTAAACAGATTAGCATGACAAAAATGGAGTCAAGTGCTAATACCCAAGACAATGGGAAAAAAGCCTTGAAGGCATTTCAGAGAACTTCCAGGCCTCCCTTCTCATCACAGGCCCAGAAGCCAAGGAAGAAGGAATGGTTTCAAAGCCAGGCCCAGGGTACTGCTGCCCTGCTCAAAGTCTCAGGGCACTGCTCCTCACATCCTGGCTCCTCTGGGTTTCAGTTATGTGAAGCTTATAGCCCTTTTCTCTCTTTTGGAACAAAGATGTTTACCAAATGCCTGTACCACCATTGTATTTTGGAAGTAAATAACTTCTTTTGATTTTACAGGCTCATAGTTGGAAGGAGATGAGTCTCAGATGAGACTTAAGACTTTGAACTTGATGTTGGAACAAGTTAAGGCTTTTGGAGACTGTTGGGAAAAGATGATTGTATTTTGCAATGTAAGGACATGAGATTTGGGAGACCAGGGGAAGAATAATACAGTTTGGGTGTTTGTCTCTTCCAAATCTCTTGTTGAAATATAATCCCTAATGTTGGAAGTGGGCCCTGGTGGGAGGTGTTTAGATTATGGGGGTGGATCCCTCATGAATGGCTTAGCACCCTTGATGATGAGTGAGTTCTTGCTGGGTTAACATGAGGTCTGATTGTTTAAAGAGTGTAGCAGCTCCCCCTGCCTCGCTCTCTTGTCATGTGATACACGTGCTCCCCTTCACCTTCTGCCAGGAATGCAAGTTTTTTGAGATCCTCGCCAGAAGCAGACGCTAGTGCCATGCTTCTTGTACAGCCTGCAGAACTGTAAGCCAATTAAACGTCTTTTCTTCATACCCAGCCCTAAGTATTATTTTTTATAACAATGCAAGAACAGCCTAATACATGGTTCACGTTTGATATATTCTATATTCTCTTTTGCAAACTGTACTCTTCTTTTTTGGCATTGGTACCAACTTAGTGAAAGAACTGCTTGTGTTCATCTGCAAACGAAGCATTCCATAGCCTCAAAATGGCATTTTTCATGGCAAGGAACTTTCCAATACATAAAACTATGTACTCTGTCCATCTTTACCATGACTTACTCTTGTTTATTAAGTGAAATATAATCATGTACTTTCTCTAAAAAAAATGAATACACCTCATTTTTAAACAAACTACACCAAGAATCCACAACAAGGGACTTCAGAAACCAGAGAGAGGACTAAACTAAAAACTAAATTCACATTTCCATTTCTCACCAATTAGTTCTATTATTATAATGGGCTGAATTGAATCAGTCTGCTCACAGAGTGAGTACATTGGCTTGATGTTTTCAACAACCAGAAGTTTACCCTATTTCCCTTATGAAGCCATTATTCCATACCTGGAGGAGAGGATATAATTTTCTTCCCTGTCCTGGTCAAACAAGCCATGATTGTCCTTAGGAATACAAATGCTTAAGTTACAAAGTTAAAAATTTGTTTTTACCAGTAGTTTGTCTATAATATTTATTTTTGAAGTCAGCACTGTCTCTTGTGGGTTGTTTTCACAGAACAGAGGACTTGATGCCTAATTCTGTCATCAAAACACAATATGTGCCAAAGAAAATTCTATAAACTAAGTTTGGTTGCAGGGTTGAGAGGGAAGACAAGACAGTTCCATCAGTATAAAACACAGCTAACATCATAGTTACCAGAAACTCAGTTTGTGCGCATGTGTGTATGTGTGTATGTGTGTGTGTGTGTGAGGTATGCATGTTAGGGGGAGATAAAAATTAAGCAAGGTTAAAATATGAGCTAGCATCAAAGACAGTGAGAAAACAATTTTGTAGACAGGAGAGATGAGAGTTTTCTAGCAAGTACAGGGGGAGATAAAATGAAATGGGAGACTCTAAGCAACAAGAAAGCACTGCTGGCTTAAAGAGGGGTATAGGTCAGGAGGAGGTTTTGTTGATGGCTGACACACTGCATATCCAGTGGATACTTATTATTAAATGAGTTTTGACATACAAAAACAGGAAAAGGGTGGTTAGAACAAGGACTATTTGCAGAACTCAGTAAAGAGGATGTGGGAGTTAGTGATAAAAAATAAGCAACACATTATGTGGTGAAGGGATAGCAAATGTACCTTTCTTACATAGCCCTGAAGCAGACAAAAGACCTGAAGGCAAATTGTACCACAGGCCACTAGAACCCTTTTCCAGTATTAGGTAATTTGCGTATAGGATGTGAATTGTAACTGGGTGAGCATTCTCATTGGTTTCCACATTGCTTCTGTGAGAGAACTTGGTGGGCTGGGGATGCTGAGATTATATAGATCTCAGTTAAAAAAAAAAAAAAAAGAGGGAAAGGCATTAACATCACACTACAGAGGTAATCACTTAACTGAACCAGAATGAATAAGCAAGTGGCTTTTTATTCACCAGATTTTCTCCCAAATGGGTTATTCTCTATCTCCAGGATCTCAACTATTAAATGAGAAAGAAAAAAGGACGAAGGGAAGAGGAAAAGATAGAGAAGTAGAAAGAAAACCGTGAAAAGAAGGAAAATGCAAAATCCAAGTTCCCAAAGAAGACTTAAATTCGTTGCACAGTTTTAAAAGGTGGGCACTTAAGTCAGAACAAATGAAGGGAAAAATTAATTTCAATACATAAACTTACTTTATGATTCTAAATGTAACTCAGAAGATAGAAATGCTGCTGAGTAGGCTCATCATTTTCTTTTTTTGAAAAAACCATCAACTCAGTGGTTTTGAGATAAATCTGATTGATTGGTATTCTTAGGAACAACACAAAACCTCTGGTTCTGTTATTTCTATAATCTAGTTTTCCACAGATTACACTAATGTTCTCTTTTCTAGCAATAAGAGGAATTACTCCTTCACACCACTTTAGCTAAATTCCTGCTGTGTCTAGAGGATGCAGTGATGAAGGAAATCCAGTGCCCACACTGCAGGGATGCTTTGTTTAGTGAGTGTGTCAACATTCTTCCTTGTGTCCTAAGAGGTGGATCATCAGCAGGCTTCCTTGCCTTCTGGCTTCCCATTGGGCTCTGACAGTAGTGGGAGATTGGAAGGAGGGAGAAGAGTAAGGTTGGGTATTTATGTTCTTAGCTTTCTTCCTGCAGGGCCTGTTAGCAGCCATCCCATGCAACCCTGTAGATCTCTAGGTCTTGATAAAGGCTCCCTCTCTTTGGGCCAAGGGCTAGCAATAAATAATAGCCCCAGTCCCTTTTTAGTAGTCCTGGGTACTGTGCCATTTTTAATGGTTTCCTTACATCCTGTCCACCTCTCTGTAAATTGTCCTTTCATTAAACTCTCCCCACAAACTTAAGCATGCCTCTGTTTCCTTGTAGGACCTTAATACCCTAAGAAAGACAAGTATGCAAGATTAAATTTAACCTAAGAAAGAATAAAACAAAATTTAAAATAACAAACAAAATTAAAAACTCTGTCTACTCTCAACAACCATACATACCATAATTCATTACTTTAAGTAAAAAATAGCATGCAGTTTAATAGTTCAGTTGAAAGCTATTTAATTAGAAGTTCAATTAAATAGGATTAATAGACATAAAGCTGGATTGAAGTAATGAAATGTCTGAATTAGAGAATTATATATGCATTGTTATCTATGTGTAGACAAATATGGATTAATGGCTAAGCACATGTTCTAGAACAGAGGCCCATTTACACAGTTGTTACTTTAAGCTAACATTACTGCTCAGTTCCAATGCTCTCAAGCACATGAACACTATGTCATTTTGTCTAATAGGATAAATATTTTTCTTGTATCCTTATTTCTATTATATTTATACAACAGTATTCTATTTATAATTCATTTAAATTCAGCAAAGCTGTACATCAGGAGGGATTCTAAAGAGGTATTTAAGACATTTGTGTTGAGTGCTTGATATATATTTAAGGTTTCATTGGAAGGAACATTATATTCAATGTGAGACTTTCAAAATGATTTGATGATATTGATATTAAAAAGGCTTTATATGTATTGAGAGAGCTTGATTGAAGACCCCCCCCCCCACCATGTTCTGATTCTGTGTGGGAAACTAGAAGGGAACAAGGTTCTGAGTTCAGATGCTAACATCAGTCATTTATTCCTGCACTCAAATCTCGGATTTCTACTGTATAACTTTTGGGAAATCTGACTTTGATCACATGGTTCAAGCCCCAACATCTTAGTTTCCTCATCTAAAAAGTAGGGCCCACATCAAAGTGTAGCTTTGCGGATAAACTAGCTAAGACATCTCTAACACTCACATATGACCTGGCCCACAGTATGTATTCAATAACACTGGGCATTATTATGTAGAAATTTGATAAAGGACTACCACTTGCTTCTACTTTATGTTTATAGCACAAGTTGTTTCAGTGATTTCTCTTTGTTGCAGTTCTTGCTGTATGTATTCTGTGGAAACCAAATGACTCTGCACTAATGTCATCTTCCAGCCTTGAGAAAGCACAGAAAGGAAATGGTTTTATGAGCCTGTGAGCAGGTTGTTTCATGAACAATGATTGTAATGGCAGCAACGCAACATGCAGAGCTTTCTCTCTATCTTGATATTGTGAAATTAGGTATTCACTTATGCACATTATGAATTCACTCACTGTCTTCACCTTAAGTCAGCTACAAAATTATCCTTGAATTTTCTTTATTCAGTATTGAAATTAAGAAAGGAGAAGGGATGGTGTTGAGAGGGTAGAAACTTCTTTGGTTCTAGAAGGGTAGTATAATGGCTAACTTGGCTGTTCATTAATGAGTTCTCTATTAAGATGAAAATAGCCCTGGACAGAGGTCTTTAAATAAGTCCTCTGAACTTTATCCTCATGAGATTTAAAAGGGCACTTTCAGTAGACGTTGATATATTTGGGGATTTTAACAAGAATGAGACCAATCATAGGTGATAGAGAGTAAATAATTTTCAGAGGAGCCAAGAAATGAATTGATAACTCACAAGTCTGGTCATGGCCTCTCTTTGTTATTAAGGTGAATTAAATCAAAATAACATTTGTTAGCTGCAAATTAAAAGATGCAAGAGGTGTTATCAAGTAGTATAGTAAAGGATGAACATACTGAAATCAAGATTAGTGCAGATGTAGTAATACTGTAAATTCTATTGCAGAGATTACCAGACACTATCGGGGCTTTGCCCTGATGCCCTCATGTCCCTTTTAAAATTTTTGTGAGCCCCTCCTCAGTTTCTTAAATTATTTTGCCTCTAAGAGCCCATAGCTTCCATGTTCTTATGAGAGCACTCCTCTCAGCTATTAAGCCACTTTGTCCTAACATACCAAAAGCCTGAAATGTCTGCAAGTTTAGATCTTCCAGGAATGAGATGCTTAGCTAATGACTGGTAAGTGTAGGGGAAATGTTAGCTCCTTTGCCTTAGGTCAAGACAAACTCTGAGGATTAACTTATAGTCTAGAGCTTTCCTGTTGTGAGTAGGGCTTCGCCTGAAATCTCCCCTGTTCCTGTCTTCTTCCTTCTCCCTATCTGGCTTCCCCACTCCCTTACCAGTTTCTCCTGGGACCACTTAGTTCATAAATCACACAAAATCCTTCATATTAGATCTGCTTCTGGGGAACCCCACCTATGTCGTATGGATATTTTTAAAAAATGATGAGAATACTGAGGAGAGAAATTCTGAGACAGGAATGTTTCATGGAAGAAATGACATTTGGATTGGCATTTGAGTAATGTACAAGCTTTCCATAGAGAGAGGGAAAGGAGAAACTAGCCAAAGAACTAACATTGCACTAAAGCACTATAAAAAAGTTTAAGAATGAGAATATAGCTTAGAGTCAGTTTTCCTACATTCTAATCCAAACCCCTTTTCTTACTAGATCATGAAGAATTTACTTGATCTTTCTGTGCCTGTTTTTTTTTAATTTTTTTATTGATACATAATAATTATACATATTTATGGAGTACATGTGATATTTTGATACATGCATACAATGTCTAATGATCAAATCTGGGTAATTGAGATACCCATCACGTCAAATATTTATTATTAATCTGTGTTGAGAACATTCCAAATCTTCTCTTGTAGTTATTCTGAAATATACAACAAGTTATTGTTAACAATTATCACCCTACGGTGATACCGTACTGGAACTTGTTCTTTTTATCTAACTGCATTTTTGTACTCATTATACCACCTTTCCTCATTCCTCCTCCCTGCTATGCTTTCCAGCCTCTGGTAACTACCATTTTACTCTCTACTTACATGAGATCAACTTTTTTACCTCTCACTTATGACTGAGAACATTTGATATTTGTCTTTCTGTGCCTAGCTTATCTCACTTAACAAAATGTCCCCCAGTTTCATCCATGTTGCTGAAAATGAGAGTATTTAATTATTTCTTGTAACTGAATAATATTCTCTTATATATACACCACATTTTCTTTATCTGTTCATTCATTGATAGACACTCAGGTTGCTTCCATATCTTGGCTATTGTAAATAGTGCTGCAATAAACATGGGAGTGAAGATATGTCTTTGATATGGTGATTTCCTTTCTTTAGGATATATACCCAGCAGGGATTGCTGAATTGTATGGTATATAGAATTTTAGTTTTTAAAGGAACCTCTATACTGTTTCTCCTAGCAGCTGTTGTAATCTATATTCCCACCAACAGTGTACTGGCATTTCCCTTTCCCTGAATCTTGACCAGCATTTTCTTTTGGTCTTTTTGATAATAGCCATTTTGACTGGGATGAGGTTTTATCCCATTGTGATTTTGATTTGCATTTTCCTGAAAATTAGTGATATTGAGCATATTTTCCATATACCCGTTGGCCATTTGTATATCCTCTTTGGTTAAATGTCTATTCAGATTATTGTCCATTTTCAAATTGGATTTTTTTTTTGCTATTGAGTTATTTGAGTTCCTTTTATATTCTGGTTATTAATCATTTTTCAGATGGATAGTTTGCAAATATTTTCTGCTATTCTGTAGGTTGTTTCTTCACTCTGTTTATTGTTTCCTTTGCTGTGCAGAAGCTTTTTAGCTTGATGCAATCCCACTGATCTATTTTTGGTTTTGCTATCTGTGCTTTTGAGGTCTTTTTCCAAAAATATTCACCTAGGCCACTGTTCTGGATAATTTCCTCAATGTTTTCTCTCAAGTAGTTTTATAGTTTTAGGTCTTAAATCTAATTTTTAATTCATTTTTATTTTTGTATGTGATGAGAGATAGGGGCCTACTTTTATTTTTCTGTATATGGATATCCAGTTTTCCAAGCACAATTTATTGAAGAGACTATCTTTTCTCCAATGTATGTTCTTATTGTCTTTGCTGAAAAAAAGTTGGCTATAAATGCATGGAATTGTTTCTGGGTTTTCTATTCTGTTCCATTGGTCTACATGCCTGTATTTTATGCTAATACCATCTTATTTTGGTTACTACAGGTTTGTAGAATATTTTGAAGTCTGGTAGTGTAATGCCTTCAGCTTTGTTCTTTTAGTTCAGGATTACTTTGTCTATTTAGGTTTTTTTGTGTGTGTGATTTCACTCAAATTTTAGCATTGTATTTTTTTCTATGCCATTAAGAACATAATTGGTATTGTGATATGAATTACATTGAATCTGTAGATCACTTAGTATAGTATGGACATTTTCATAATATTAACTCTTTCAGTCCATAAACATGGGATATCTTTCCATTTTTTGATATCCTTTTCGATTTCTTTCATCAGAGTTTTATAGTTTTCATTGTAGAAATCTTTTACTTCTTTGGTTAAATTTATCCTAGGTATTTTGTAGAACTAAATTTCATTTAGTTCTCTATCTGTATTTTCTCATGATTCCCTGAATTTCTTCAAGAGAATCAATCTGATTTTTTTTTCTGACAACCCATAGATCTTCAGTTCTTCTGGATCCATTCCTGGAACTTTGTTGGCTTCTCTTGGTAGTGTTATAGTTTTCTGAGCTTTAACAATCTCTGTGTCTTTACACTGATACCTACACATTTGAAGAAACAGCCACCTCTTCTAGTGTATGCAGTTGTACTTTGGTGATGTTAGACCTTTACTGATAAGCATCAGAACATAAATGATGGCCTGCTGATTCTTCTCAATCTGGAGAGAACTTACAGTGAGCATCAGAACTAAACACTACATTGGAACTAACAGGTTGTCCTTCTTTTGTTTCCCAGTCTAGGGAAGACTTACAGTGAGCATCAGAAGGCAAATGTTGCCCCAGAACTATATTGCTGCCCTGCCATTGTTTTCCAGTTTTGGAAGGACTTAAACAGGAACCAGAACCTAATCTTGACTTTTTGATTGTTTCCAGATCAGAGATAGGCTCTGTGTGAGCACCTTTATAGAAACTCTGGCCAGGGATTTACGCCTTCTAGTGAATTGTGACCCCTGGAGTGCCATGGTGCTGGTCTGTCTCTTCAACATGGCACCCTGCCAATCAGAGTTCAGAGAAGTTGCCAAGATCTGTGTGTCAGTCACTGTGCTCAGCTCTCCTCTCTGGTCCCCAATTCACCCCTAACGGTTCAATTCTCCTGCCACTTCCAATAGTTCTTGTGGTACAGGATTGGAGTGGGCTTCCTATGAATATTCCCAGACTGATGGGGAGACAAAATGTCCACCTCCAATTTTCTCCTCTCATCTTGGAAACCATGGGTCTAGGGAAATTCTCTGTGAGTGATGTTACACCACACTGGGGAAGGGGACTGTGCTTCAGTTTTTGAATCTGCAAAATGAGACAAGTGTATTTGCCTTTTGGAAAATTTTTATGATGTTTTGAGTGAAATAATATTTATAAGTTACTTAGCACAATGCCTGGCACAAAGAAAGTACTTTATAAAACAATTATTTTTGTTGTTATTGTTTTGGTTAATAAGAGCAATGAGTTGGAGGTATATAATATAAACCCACTGAGGAGGTAGACTCTAGTGACACCAGAAGGTCCTGATATAGCATTGGGAATTTATTATTTTTTTATTTTATTTTAGGTCACTAAAAGCTTCTCAAACATACATGTTTGACACATGCCTTAGTTTTTTGACATTTCCTTCTAGTTACTAGGGGAAGGGGTAAAGTTATAGGTTTAAGTTACTGTTCATTCCTCTCCCATCTGAGATTTGGTCTGTTCACGCATACACATAAAGGTCAGAAATCAGATGGGACCCCATAGGACTTTATTAATAGCTTGACGGTTGATCCCAAAATATCCAAATACAGGGCTAAGAGCTAAAATCCGTATTTAAGAATCTGATTTGGCAACCTCATTTAAAAGTGGGCAAAGGACATGAACAAACACTTCTCAAGAGAAAGTATACATGCAGCCAACAACATATAAAAAAAATCTCAACATCACTGATCATTACAGAAATGCAAATCAAAACCACAATGAGATATCATCACACTGTCAAAATGGCTACTATTAAAAAGTCAAAAAACAACAAATGCTGGTGAGGTTGTGGAGAAAAAAGAATGCTTTCACACTGTTGCTGGGAGTGTAAATTAGTTCAACCATTGTGGAAGACAGTGTGGCAATTCCTCAAAAACCTAGAGGCAGAAATACCATTCAACCCAGCAATCCCATTACTGGGTATATAGCCAAAGGAATATAAATCATTCTATTATAAGACACATGCATACGTATGTTCACTGCAGCACTATTCACAGTAGCAAAGACATAGAATCAACCTAAATGCCCATCAATGATAGACTGGATAAAGAAAATGTGGTACACATACACCATGGAATACTGTGCAGCCATAAAAAGGAATGAGATCATGTTCTTTCCAGGGACATGTATGGAGCTGGAGGCCATTATTCTTGACAAACTAACACAAGAACAGAAAACCAAATACCACATATGTATTAGTCCATTCTCACGCTGCTCTAAGGACATACCTGAGATTGATTAGTCCATTCTCATGCTGCTTTAAGGACATACCTGAGATTGAGTAATTTATAAAGGAAAGAGGCTTAATTGACTCACAGTTCTACAGGGCTTGGGAGGCCTCAGGAAACTTACAATCATGGTAGAAGGTGAAACAAACACATCATTCTTCACAAGGTGGCCAGAGAGAGAAGAATGAGAGCCAAGGGAAGGGGGAAGCCCGTTATGAAACCATCAGATCTCGTAAGAACTTACTATCATGAGAATAGCATGGAGGAAATTGCCCTCATGATTCAATTACCTCCCACTCGTTCCTTCCCACAACACATGGGAATTATGGGAACTACAATTCAAGATGAGATTTGGGTGGGAACACAGCCAAATCATATCAATGTGTTCTCACTTATAAGACAGAGCTAAATGATGAAAACACACAGACACATGGACACATGGTGGGGAAAGACATACACAGGTCAGTCAGAGGGTAGGGAGGAGAAAGAATAGCTAACAGATACTGGATTTAATACCTGGGTGATGAGATGCTCTGTGTAGCAAACACCATGGCACGTGTTTGTCTATGTAATGAACTTGCACATCCTGCACATATACCTCTGAACTTAAAAGTTGGAATTAAAAAAAAAAAATCTGATTTGAACTTGAGGCTAAAAGGGAACTTTCTGATACTTAACCTAAATCTTGATCTTGAGACTCCTTCCCCACTCAGGTGATCCTACAGATATATGAATGGCCCTGCAGTGTAGATTTAGGTTCATTTATCAGACCAGGTACTTGGTCAAGCACTCCGGGGCAGCCTCACACACCCAAGAGCAGTAGCCAAAGAAGATTCTACCTAATTTGTTCATTTTAAAGAGGCAAGAAGTCAAGAGTACCTATCAAGTCCTTACCCAGAAGTGAAAGCACAAGCAAAAACCAAACAACTTTTCTAATGATATTTTAAATTTTCTGTATCAAATTTTAACTTCTAAGCAGTCTCTTATTTTTACATCTTTAATATACCATTTTGTT
The DNA here is from genome assembly GCA_963573385.1 of Cacajao melanocephalus. Taxonomy (NCBI): domain Eukaryota; kingdom Metazoa; phylum Chordata; class Mammalia; order Primates; family Pitheciidae; genus Cacajao; species Cacajao melanocephalus. The sequence continues at coordinate 23,518 of CAUYLG010009048.1, forward strand.
TGTTTCATGTATGAATAGTTTCTCTTATCAGTTTTAGGATAATAATTGTAGGTTTTTATTTCTCTTTTAAGTTTTCTTCTACTTCCTATATTGTCTGTTTCTTCTAAATTCTTTGTTTGTTTTTATCTGTTTTTCAAATTTCAGATTTTCTTCACTTGCCTGGTGATATTGGTGAAGCAAGGAAGAACTGGAAAAATTCTACAGGCAATGGCAGAAAGAAAGAGCAAGGGGAATATATAGATGAAATGGGATAAGTGTGGGATAAGAAAGAAGTTTTAGTGAAGAGCAATAGATGTGAGAGTGTTGTTCCCAGACTGATGTATTTGGATATCAGGGTGGCAGATTCATTAGAGGTACAAATTCAATGTTAAGAGAAAGGGAAATTTGGCTTGGCAGAAGGACTGTTGTCATAATGGGAGTGGAATCAAGTCTCAATGTATTATGGTGAGCAAAAGAGGGCCAGCAAGATGAAGTTGAACTAGGATCATTTCTAACATTTGAATATGGACTGGAGAACCTTACCCAGAGGCTGCAGAGCCTGAGATAGAAAGTTGGGTAATTCATGGCACAGGGCTCAGGAGGTCTAACCTAGCAGATGAAGCATGAGAGAAAAAATTTACAGAAAACTGACAGTCAGTGACACGGGATTTAGGCAGAGTCATTTGGAGGCTCTTTCTACTCCCATCAGTGTCTAATCAGTAGACAAAGGAGAGGGGACAAAGTCTTCAAGTAAGAAAATTAGCGAAGGTAAGGTCTCCACGTAAGAGGTATGAGTCCCCTACACAGGAGGAAATCTTGATATGAACAGTTCCCCCAAAGAGACCACAGAGAAGAAATAACATAAAAGCACATTCCTACACACTGGGTCATTGCTGGCTGGGAGGAGCCAAGGAGTATTGAACATTGTCTTAAATCTATACAGGGTATGGGAAAAAACTGTCGAGCCCCAGCCTGAGCTCACTCCCATTATAAGCTGGATCTCTTGGTCTGCTCAGATTTGACCCAGAAAACAAGCTGGACCTGAGCCAAGAAATGAGGCTCATCAATTAATCTAGCTGTAAGAGCTGAGGAAGGCAAAAGCAGGTGAAATGAGACAGCAGGCGTATATTAGAATCTTGACCACAGGGGCGGGGCCAGATGAACCAGTGGTTTTTAAACCTCACTGTGCGTCAAAATCACCTGGAGAGCTTATAATAAAAGTTTCCTAGACGCCACATGCAAAGATGTAGATTGTATTTACCTGGGGTGAGAGCCAAGCATATCTACTTATTTAATAAACTTTTTTCTTTTAGAGTAGCTTTAGATTGATTGAATCATTGAAAAAACAGTGCAGAGAGTTCCTATATACCCCACACCCAGGTTATTATTATTATCCCTTATTATAATATCTTACATTAGTATGAGACACTGGGATAATTATGAACCAATATTAAGACATTATTATTGACTAATGTCCATGCTTTATTAAGATTTTCTTGATTTTTACCTAATGCTCTTTTTCTGTATCGGGATCCCATCCAGCATATTACATTATATTTAGTTGTCATGTCTCCTTAGGCTTCTCTTGATTGTGACAATTTCTCATACTTTCCTTATTTTTGATGACCTTGACAGTTTTGAGGATTGCTAGTTAGGTATTTTCTAGACCGTCCCTCAATTGGGATTTTTTGGATGTTTTTCTCATGATTAGATTTGAGTTATAGATTTTGGAGAGAAAGACCATAGGGGTAAAGTGCCATTTTTATCACATTTCAATAGCACATGTTATCAACATATCTTATCACTGTTGAGGTCCTTAATCACTTAACGGAGGTTTAGCAGGTTTCTTCATTGTAAACCTACCCCACTTTCTATATTATACCCTTTGGAGGGAATTCATACAGTGTGCAGCCCACAATTGGAGTGGAAAGTTATGCTTCACCTCCTGAAGGTAGAGGGCCCACTACTTTTTTTTATCTTGTAAAATATACACAACATAAGACTTATCATTTTAACAATTTTAGGTTTTATATATTAAAATATATAAAATATAAATTATATATATATATAAAAATATATAAAATGTAAATTATATATATATATATATATATATATACATAAAGTTTCCCAATAGTTCTAATGTGCACCCAGGCTTGAAAACTACTTAGATACATAGAAGGTGAGGACAATGGAGAGACACTAAGGTGTTCAGAACTTTACAGAACATCAGACTGGATGTTGATATCTTTAGTGGGTAGTTTGTGGTGTCACACTGACCCTCCTAACTCTCTGCCCCTTCTTGCAGCTGCTGTAGGCTTGCCTGTGCAGGTAGCTGCTGGAGAGAGGGGTAGAGATCCTAGTCAAAGTGGGAACTTGCAATAAGTAAGTAGAGGAAGAAACCTCATCTCCATATCTTTGTATCTCCCACAGCCTCAAACACAGTGTTTGGCACAGAATACAAGAGACAGTTTATTAATCAAGGAAAACACTTGATTTATAACATATTGTCAAATTTCACAACTCACCATAGGCAAACTACCTTAGGGTCCACTGACACCCAGGTAGTGTTGACTTGTCACAGAGCTACGACTTGTCTCAAATAACCCTCTCTTTAAATAATATGCTCATACTCTTATTTTCATCTGTGATGACCAAAGGTACCTCTCAAGAAGAGGGGTCCAATGGCATAACTCTTTGGAGAAAAATAAGAAAGAAGTTACTTGTCTCTGTGAAACAAAAAAAATCACTTCTCCAGAGTCTTGAGAATATGGACAAAAAGGGAGTCTACATCCAGAAGCAACTTCTCAATAGATGTTTCCTCACTTCTCAGTAAACATTTGTTGAATTAAAGCCCCAGATGTGATGGTCAGTGAGGATACTATTACAACAGGTTGGATTCAAGATAGGACTAGGCATTTGATTACAACAATGGATAAGATGATAAAGATTAGAGTAAGCACATTTCAGCAGCATATAGAGATTACTTTAAATACTAAAGAAACAAAAGCGAGGGAAGGGTCAAATATTACTCTAAGACATCCTTGCTGGCTTACTGAAGTTTTCTAGTGGTGCTGTCTCCCACTGCGACAGAAAAGCTTAAGCATGGGGAGATGATGTCAAGAGAAAAAATGAAGGCTTTAGTCATCACTGCTTTTAGTGTCCAACTGTGAAGAGCCATGGAAGCAGAAATAACTGCAATACAGAGGACAATACACAGCTCAGTAGCTGTGGTTTCAGGAGTGAAGCAGTGGACAAGTCACTAGTAGACAGGGTTGTACAGGGGAGAGGAGAAATAGCGTTTCCAGGCTGTGTTATGGAAGTGAATAGCAGAGCGAGACAAATGAGTGCAGCCAATAACACAGCCAGCAAGAGGCAGAACATCTGCTGAGGGCAACCGGCTTTACAACGCTGCAGATCCGAGCCTGAGTTTGCAGAGCAGGAAAAAACTTTTGTAAACACAAATTCCAACAAATCACTGCGACTGTTTATGAGATTCTTTGTTTACGCAAAATTCCAAAGACAGCAATAGAGCTTGAGTGTTGTATGAGGATGGTGGCTAAATTCAGGCTGAGGAAGCAAGTATTCAGCATTCACCTAGAAATGGTGATATCTGAGGAGACTGATTCTGCATAGCTTTCGTTTGGTTGCAAGTAAGTTAGTATTAGTGCCGCATTTTGATTGGCCAACAGTCTCCTCTTCTGATACAATTCAAAATAATGTGTCCCAAGGCCCTAAAGGGGAGAGCCATGGCAGAAACACTCCTCTCTTGGCAAGGTTTCTGAATGAGCTTGGAAGTCTTCAGGCAGCAGCAATGTGGGTGCGCAGCATCCCTTCTGCCTAGGGCACCCAGAGATTCCATTTGTTTTCATTTCCAGTAATGAAAACAAATAGAGGCAGTCAGCTCCAGGGAAAAGAGACACTCTCTGGCTCTTATAAAGGATCGGAGTCTGCTCTTCCAGAGAGCTGTGATGGGCAAGCCCATTAGCATGGAATATTTAAATAATTGGGAGAATTTCCAGGTGAATTCACAGAAAGCACCCTGGTCCATGGCCACTTAAATGCTTCTATGTAACCTCTCTATTCCTGTTTAGTGCACACATGCGCGTACACACACACAGAAACATGTACTGAAAGAGACAAAGAACAAAGAGACAAAGAACAAAGAGACAAAGAACAAAGAGACGAAGAACAATGTACTGAGACAAAGAACAATTTCCACTTTCTCCTTTGCCATTTCTCCACAATTATTGATGTCTATGTCCCCATTTCCCTGAAAATTGATAATGAGTTCTAAAAGATTTTCCCAGGTTTTTAAAGGAAAGGAACTTGTAAGTATGTGGTGCTTATTCCATGGGAAGTGTATTTTCAAGGCACTCTGTGCTCTTAGAATGTAGTTAAAATTTCCTTATGATCTTGATATCAGAATCCAACTGTCTTATCTTTTTTGTCACCCAGGTAAGGACTTTGGGAATGGAATAGGGATGTTTAACAGTAACACACATTGTAACATTTTAAGATGGTAGAATGCAACCTCCCCTTTATATGTCCTTGAAATCCTCAAGCAAACATCCACTTCCAATCATGTGTTGTAGAGTTCATTCTATCTTGGGGAAGTCTATGAAGGGACAAATATGAATTCAAAGTGTGCATAAGTTAAGAGCCAAGGAGTCAACCAAATATGAGCTACCTAAGAATTCTGTGATTCCATTTAAGTTTCTGCAGTATTTGCTTTTCTTAAAGACGGTATTTACTCTTCCTATTTCTTGATAGCTTCAATCTTGATTGTTGATTACATTCCTCCTTTTAGTGGGAATTATCTATAAAAGTGTATTAGGCAGTTACAAAGAATCTACTTTGGTTGATTTAACTGTAACAGATTTAAAGGTAAAAATAAAGGTATTAGGTAACTAAAATAAATATTTCCTGGAGAAATGGTTAAAAAAAAAAAAAAAAGTCCCAGAATTGGCCTGAGAATAAACCACGTCTGCTGCCCCTGCTAAGCACTAAAATGCCAAAAGTTTAAATTTACTTCTACCATTACTGCTGCCAACCACAACGCTACTTCTGCAACAGGCACTCAAGGTTGCAAGTGGCCTGGCTATTATCTGTGCTGGCACAAGTAGAAACTTCATGCCAAGATTGTTTCATTTTCTCATTTATTTCAAAATTTAAGTCTGTTATAAATATACCTGATTCATAGAGTGTAAGCCTAAAGTGCTCTAAAGGAGGCTGGTAATTTGAATTCAGACTTCAACACACAGGAATCACAAGGTGGGGATTTCCTCAAATGTAAAAAAACTTTCCAAAAGATAATGGAAAGTTATGATTATAGCAGAGATCTATTAAAAGAGTGGCTGGCTGGCCAGGCACTGGGGTTCACACCTGTATTCCCGGTTTGGGAGGCTGAGGCAGGCGGATCACTTGAGGTCAGGAGTTTGAGACCATCCTGGCCAACATGGTGAAACGCTGTCTCTACTAAAAATACAAAAATTGGTCAGGCGTGGTGGCGGGGACCTGTAATCCCAGGTACTCAGGAGGCTGAGGCACAAGAATGGCTTGAACCCAGGAGGTGGAGGTTGCTGTGAGCTGAGATCATACCACTGAACTCCAGCCTGGGCAGCAGAGTGAGACTCCATCCTAAAAAAATAAAATAATAAAAAATAAAGAGTGAATAGATAGATCTCTATTTGTGGTCCAGTCACTTCTTTAGGCCATGATTTCATCAGCTAGATCCATACTATTTTTACCCAATATTTTAATATTCAAATATCTGCATGTGTAATCTAATTGGCTCTCATTCCGTAATCCGAGCTGTATTGACTAGGTTAAAAGCTCACTGTTGAATGTGCCAAACCTACAGGTTTCTGTTAACCAGCAATACTACTGTATTCAAACACATAATACTCTGCTACACTTTTATAATTTGCTCTCCTGTTGAACTGCCTTTAAAAAAAAAGGATTCTGGAACATCATCAAAACCCTTGCTCTTTCTTGAATGAGAATTGTTTCCCATGCCCACATATTCTCTGGCACCATCCTCATAGATTCTGGACCTAAACATCTCAGCTATGGCTTTATATGCCTACAGATCTATATTTAATGGAAGAACTTGTGGATAAAAGGGAACATCTGTTTCAGAGGCAAACCAATATGAAAACAAACTAACTAACTGAAATGACAAACTCATCCCTTTAAAAGGAAAAATTTATTCCACACACACTGAGTACCTTTACAATGTGCTGGGCACTGAACAGAAGGCTAAGGATTGAGAGATAAATAATAAATAGTTCCTGCTCTCCAAGGTTGTAAGGTGTCTAGTGAGGGAGGCAGATCCATGCACCTGATGTAAGAGGAAAGGACAACTAGGAAACTGTCAATGTCTGGCTGTGTGGCTCACAGGAGGTTTGTGTGAAGGGAGAAAGAAGCAATATTTGTGGTCATAGTTTGCACATCTTAGGAGCATCTTGTGTTTTAGCCTGTGTCTTTTGTTTAAAATGATTCATATAGACAGAGAAAATGTGTTGAAATGTTAACATTCATGGCATCTGGATGAAGGGTGTATGTTTGTACTATTTTAGCAACTTTTATGTAGGTCTGAAATTATGTCAGTATATAAGCTTAAAACAGAATAAAAAGCATTTCAGCAATTATGAATTCATCATAAATAGACTATGCTTTCCTAAAACCATTTCTATATCTGTTTTGGAGGTAAGGTATCTATGTCTAAGTAAGTATCATTCAACTAAGTATTTGACACATTCTTGACTTTTCTCACTGACAATGCTATATCTACATGTAGAGAAACTATCAAGATGAACTCTTACTCTGGGCTTCTCACCAACAAGGCCAATAGAGTTCTTAAAATGAATATGACAGAAACTTTGGAAATAAGTAATCTTTTTGGAGTTTTTACATACATACATACATACATACATACATATCCTCAGGATCTAGGAGTTTCTAAAAATGTAATAGAAATAAAGGTACCCTGTACTTTATTGTTAAAATATCAGATAGAACGAGGTTATAATCTCTCAATCAAGGTTTCTAAAAGGTGTTCAAGAGAGATGAGCGATTTCATAAATTTTAGCACATAATAAGAAATTAAAGAGAAATATAAAAAAAGAGAGAGGAATCTAAAGAAAGTAATGTGACTTCACAGGGGTCCTCTGATGACCCCAAAGATAAAAGGAGGAGAAAAATCCAAAGGGAAATACAAGAGACTGGTGCCAATTTAAGTCTCATTTCTGCATTTCCTAATGTCTAATATACAACACTGCAGGCTAAAAAAGGCACCTGCTCAGTCATCACAACAGGACAGTGGTATGATTGACAGAAAGACACTAACAGACATTGTTATAGAAGACATAAAGTTTCTTCAATAGCAAAAGACATGAAAATCTATGGAGGTAGCTATAGAAAATAGGAGCTACCACATCATGCTGCCCACTGAACATGTTGTATCCCAGCTTCCCCAAAGTTCCACACAGAGACATGGAACTCAGGTGGGGTGCCACGAAAAGCTCTCTTTGCACAATTTTACACCCTACTGGCAATGTACTGCTTGACTTTTGAGAGCCATCAGGTACAAATAATCATATAAAAATACCAGTGCATATTCAAGTATTTATAGCAAGACCTGACAAAGTGCAGGTCAGTTTCTCAGAGTAATCCCCCAAAGTACTCAGGTTTCAGGCCTGTCTGAGTTATACTCCTTATTCCATACCTTGACCTAAGAGTTATTAATTTTGCATCATCAAATTATTATATTTTTGAGTGTGAATGTGTGGATACTTGACATTTCAGGCACACTACAATAACTATCCAGTGAAAGAACTAAATAACAAAATTAATTAATGAATTAATTGTAACTTTTTATTTATTTATTTATTTATTTTTTGTTTTGGTCACGTTTTCTTTAATTGAACAACTTGTTAATCCCTCCCATTTTTGCAAGAAACTGACTCACATTGGCTTGACTTTTTCCTGGGGTGTATTATATGATGTCTTCCTTTTCAATATTGTCATAGTCTTATGACTTCATTTAACATTTCAGTTAATTATGCAAATGGTCGTTTTATTTGGATGTCTAAATTGTCTCCATTAGACCACTGGCAGCCCTCTCTTTAGGCCAGATGTTCTCAACACTGACTATATCTGGAGACGTTTTTGGTGGTCAAAACTTGGGAAGTAGTGCTACTGGTATCTAGTGGGGGGAGGCCAGGGATGCTGCTAAACATTCTACAGTGCCCAGGACAGACCCCCACATCAAAGAACTTTCCAGCCCAAAATGCCTATAGTTGGGAAACCCTGCTTTTTAAGCTAATCTCTGTATCCTTATTAACACCACCTTAGATATGTTTAAATGTCCCAAGTATCTCCCACCCAAGTGATTCCCAGGAATTGGCATTTTGTTATTGTTGCAACAGGGTCTTGCTTTGTTGTCCAGGCTGGAGTGTAGTGGCGTGAGCACTGCTCACTCTAGTCTTGACCTCCCAGGCTCAAGCGATCCTCCCCCTTTAGCCCCCTAAGTAGCTGTGACTGGAAGCACGTGCCACCATGGCTGGATACGTTTTTAATTTTTTTGTAAAGATGGAGGTCTCACTATGTTGCCCAGATTGGTCTCAAACTCCTGCTGTTCAAGCAATCCTCCCACTTTGGCTTCCCAAAGTGCTGGGATTATACTCATAAGCCACTATCCCAGTTGGAAATGGCAATTTTAGAGGCTTATAGTTTGCTTGTCTGCTTAGACCTTCATTTAGGGAATGAAAACACTTCTACCTGAAGTTTCTGTTTGGCCCTGCCAAGACCTTTTTTCTGTCACTTTTTCCAAGTGATGCCACTCGTCTCCAGCTGGGTGGTCCATTACACCCTGGCTCAGGGTTAACCAGCTCTGGGATGGGATAGGGTGAGCCCAGCCAACCCACAATTTGGCCTCACAGGATCTTCTCATCCAAGTTTGCAGCCTTTCCTCCCCACTATTAGGTGTCCTTATTGCCAGGTGGGTGGTGGGTAGTTTAAGCTACTTCTGTTTCTCAGAGTCGTTCTCAGCTGAGCCTGCACACAGACCAGGACACCTTACCCCATCTGGCCCCAGAGTCTCCCAGGGAGTCTGTCCCTCCACTCACTCCTCTTTTGGGCTATCTTATGAACTGAATGTTCATGTCCCTGCAAAACTCATATGTTGAAGTGTTAACCCCCAGCGTGGCTGTATTTGGAAAAGGGACCTTTATGGAAGTAAATAAAGTTAAATGAGGCCATATGGGTGCAGCCCTGATCTTATAGGATTAGTGTCCTTATAAGAAAGACACTAGAGCTCACTTTCTCTCTTTTTCTGTACCTGGGCACATAATCAAATCAGCCAAAACCTTGATTTTGCACTTCTCACCTCCAGAACTGTGAGAGAATAAATGTCTGTTGTTTAAGTCACCCAGTCTATGGTACTTTGTAATGGCAGCCTGAGCAGACTAAGACAGGCTGTCAGTGCAAGAGTGCCTGACTCTCTACTAACTCACTTTGATGCTTGTTTTTCTCGCTAGCATTCACTTATTTTTTGAGACCTTCTCCACCCCATGCAAGTTTACAAATCTTTTCTAATATTTCTCTATCTTTTACTGAAGTTTGAGAGGAGGACAGATTTGTCAAACCTTTCCTTATTTCCTAGCTCTGAGATTGTAGAAAACATATACATGCGTCCCTTGTTGCCAGCCCCAAGATTTATAACATTGGAGAGGCTGACCATCGTCTTCTTATCTTGTTTAGGAAGCTGTTTATTTCCTAAGCAAAATTATAATGATCAAGGCAATTATTTACCATTTTAATTGCATTGTCACAATGTCATTTCAATTAGTGTACTTAGGAACTATGAGTTAACCTGAAAATGATAGTACATAGCTTTTTCTCAATCACATTTAAACAACTGAACACCTCCTGGTCAACTTTTATGCAAACAAACATTTACCTTTCAAACAGAAGTTTCAAAAAGAAATAGTTTCCTGTACTCCTTAATTGACGGATGTTTTATGCCTCATTGAAATACTTTTGATTTCCACTTGAACAGTGCCTGGTCCAATGAGAAAATTATTTTTTAGTGTCTGTTTCTGAACACATTTTTTTTTAAACCCAATTAGTTTGCACAAATCTCAGAGTTCTAAGGTCAGAGCTGACAATAAAAGAAAATGTTTAGCACACAAAATAGCATAGTTACTCATAATTTAAAGCATAGTTATTCATAATTAAAACTCTACATGGACCCAGTTATTCTTTATCCACTTTTTCAAGCAAGATCAGTGAAGGCTGAGCTTTACTTTATTTTATCATTATTGCCACTACTTCCTCCCACATTTAAAACTTAATATTTTTTAATTCTTTTTGTTATAAAAATCTGCTGCCTCTCACAAAATCTAAAATAAAGGCAAAGCATTTGCTCTGCTTAACTTTCACTTCTTTCGTTCGCATCTAAAATGCTGTAAGTATTCCATTTCTGCCAGAAAACAGCTTTGGTCTTAATTTCCATTACTACCCAGACTGAATTCAGTCATTTCATTTTCTAATATAATATCTCAGGTATCTTTGACCCTTTGGCTTGAAGCAATAGAAGCAACCAAGGAATTATAACTGAGACCATTTCTAATATTCAATCCAAAAAGCCAAACTATGTGGAACCAAAGTGGCAATTGACCTACTTCACTATGATGCCTCTTCTTTTCTTCCTAGCCACACTTTTTATTTCAACAACAAAGATGGTCCATTTGTTACCTTAGCACTCTGATAGTAATACCTCTGTGGTTTCTCTAGTTCTCATTATCAGCACAGCTATCAGGATCCAAGGACCTTGTAGCAATTCCATTTAAACAGCGAATCAGTGATATGGTCCTCAGGAACACAGCCATAGACAAAGCCAGAAATGTGAAGTTTCTGTGAAGATGGTTAAATGACATCGAAGGTACACAGTATACTCCCAGTTGAAGGTAAGGCTTTCTAGGTCCCTAAATTTCCCCACAAGAACATTCAGCTGTGGATGCCACAACCAAAATGGACTAAGAACTGCACTAGACATAAGAAATTCCCCCTTGCCATCTTCATGGAGGGTGATAGCCTTCAAAAAGCACTCCACAACCAACATGACTGTTCTGGGCATTCCATCTACCTTTCTACCAGCTTCAAAGCAACTACATACAATTGCTGAGTATTTGCTTTAGGTACAGGTGAAGAAGGGGCAATTTTTCAAAAGTATCAGCCAGCAGTTCCAGGCTTTAGCCTATTTGATGTTCACCCTTACAGCACGTCAATCAAACTTGTTATCTCACCCTGAAACTCCACTTTCCTTCTGTGTATCACATACTGAAGGAGAGCATCAGCATACAGTCAATCAATCAAAAGGGAACCCCCAAACTGTCTTTGACTTCAACTTTCTTACTCCTGCAATCTAATCAGGCTCCAACATCTGCGGATTCTTCCTGTAAACTAACTCTTAAATCCATCCCTTCCTTTCTCTTCTTTCTAACAAATTCTTCATCTTCCTTTCACAAACAGACTTCCTATTTTCTCTTTCTCTACACAATATTCCAAACTGAACTCATGTATTCTCTTGGACTAAAATACCATCATTTTTGCTGATGAGTCATAATTTTATATCTGGCTAGAGGAATTCTCTAAATCTCAGACTCACACATTTCACATATCCAACAGTCTACTTGTTTCCACTTAAGTAACTCAGAGGCATTGAAAACTTAACATGTCTAAAATAGAACAATTAATTTTTCACCCAAAACTTATCCCCTCCTATCAGTCTTCCCCATCTCAGTAAATGCTATCATTTTCCACCCAGAAACTCAGTTCAGAGACAGTCATAGTTGATTCCTCCTTTTTCTTAATCCCCTATATCCAATCCATATAGCAAGTCATCCTGATGAACCTCAAGTATCCACATTTCTTCATCCCTATCATCACTACCTTAGACAAGGTCATCATTATCTCACCATCATCTTTCACCTAGACTAGTACAACAAGTGATATCTGGTTTATATCATTCTACTTTTACTCTTTTCTAATCCATTCTCTATACCATATCAAGAACACCTTTTTAAAACACTTTTAAAACATGACTTGCATTATATCACTTATTTAAAACTCAACATTGGATTCCTGTTGCCTTTAAAACCCTTTACCACAGTGTTACAAGGTACTACATATCTCTATGTCCTCAGATCAAACCATCAACTTCCAATTTGGGTAATAAGCTCTAGTCACACTGAGCTTCTTAAAGTTTCTATAGGCTGTTAACCTCTTTCCTGCTTCAGAACCTTTGCAAATGCTGGCCTGTCTGCCTAGAATGCTATTAGCAGTATTTGGATGATCAATTTTGTCTCATCTTTTAGGTCTGAATTCAATTTTTACCTCCACAAAGAGGTTTTTTTTATCATATTTAAAGTAGGCCACTCTGATTACTCTTTAGCTAAACCATTTGTTTCCTTCATAAACATATCATTTGTAATAATTGTATTTGTTGTTGGTGGTATCTCTGTTGTTTGTCTATGTGGTTCCCCATAGTACCTGGCATACACTTAGAGCTTAATGGTCTATTGTTTAATAAAAGATTTTACACCTCTCCTTTCCTTGGAAACTTTTGATGTTTCTCAACTGTCTACTGAATAGAGTCTAAACTCTTTACTATAACAATTGGTATGCCTAACAATATGAACATAATCTATTTTTTGGAATCTTTCTTATTATTTCCAACTTTACTCTGAATAAGTTAGTGTTTTGTTCCATTGTGAACAATGAAAAACATCATGTGCAGTGGCTTAAACAAATAAACGGACTATTTTTTTCTCATGTAGCAAAAATCTGGAAACAGGTCATTAAGACCACTGTGTCAACTCAAAAATATCACAGGGAAAACAGGTTGTTATGTCACTGACAAAATGTGGCTTTGGTTTTTATAGTTGTGGATGGGTTGCTGAATCTTCAAGTGTTGTATCCACGGTCCAGGTCAGAAGAAAGCCTTCTTTAACCATATACAGAAGATCGAAGCTGGATCCCTTTATTTCATCATGTACAAAAACTAACTAAAGACGGACTAATGGCTTAAATGTAAGACCTAAAACAATAAAGAAAAACCTAGAAGAAAACCTAGGAAATATCACCTTGGATATTGGCCTTGGCAAAGAATTTATGACTAGGTCCCCAAAAGCAACTGCAACAAAAACAAAAATTGACAAGTGGGACCTAATTAGACTAAAAAACTTCTGACCAGCAAAAGAAACTACCAACAGAGTAAAGAGACTTCCTACAGCATGGGTGAAAATATTTGCAAACTAATGCATCTGACAAAGATCTAATATCCATAATCTATAGGAAATGTAAACAAATCAGCAAGCCAAAAACAAAACCCTATAAAAAAATGGGCAAAGGACATGAACAGACACTTCACAAAAGAAGATATACACATGACCAACAAACATGAAAAGTACTCAACATCACTAATCATTAGAGAAATATAAATTAAAACCAGAATGAGATACCATTTCACACTAGTCACAATGGCTGTTATTAAAAAGTCAAAAAACAACAGATGCTGGCAAAGTTGCAGTGAAAGGGAATGCTTATGCACATTCCCACTACTGGTGGGAATGTAAATTAGTTCAGCCACTGTGTAAAGCAGTGTGGAGAGTTCTCAAAGAACTTAACACAGAAATACCATTCAACCCAGCAATCCCACTATTGGGTATATACTCAAAAGAAAATTAATTGTTCTACCAAAAAGACGCAGGCACTGGTATTTTCACTGCAGCACTATTAAAAATGGCAAAGACATGGAATCAACCAAGATGCCCATCAACAGTGGACTAAATAAAGAAAATGTGGTACATATACACTATGGAATGCTACATAGCCAAAAAAAGAATGAAATCATGTCCCTTGTAGGAACATGGATGCAGCTGGAGGCCATCATCCTAAGCAAATTAATTCAGGAGCAGAAAACCAAATATCACATATTCTCACTAAACACTGAATATGCATGGACACAAAGATGGGAACAGTAGACACTGGAGACTGCTTCTGTAGGGAAGATGGGAAAGAAGTATGGGTTAGAAGGCTGCCTATCAGGTATTATGCTCACTGTCTTGGTGGCGGGATCATTTGTATACCAAGCCTCAGCAACACACAATTTACCTATGCAACAAACCTGCACGTGTACCCCCTTAACCTAAAATACAAGTGGAAAAAAAAGAAAGCATTATGATTTGCTGTTGTTTTCTATTTATTCATAAAAAGAAGCCCTTCCCAGAAACTTGTACCTACATCTCATTGACTAGAACTGTGTCACAGGACCACCTCAAACAAGAAACACAGAAAGATTATGGATTTTTAGTCGGGTACATATTCTGATCTGGAAAAAATCAAAGACTTATGAGTAAGAAAGGAAGGAGAATGGATATCAGATAGGGTCTATCAGTGTCTACCTTGCCATGCATCATCATGTTCTCCAGCCATACTGGACTATTTTTCACAGTTCTCTGAAAATACTATGCAATTTTGCAAAGCGCTTATCTTTTTACTCCTGCTGTTATCTCTACTTAGAACGTCCTTCTCTTGCTTCTCAACCTAAAAAATTCCACTCGTCTTTCAAGGTTGACCTTAAATGCTTCCTGTCTGAAGCTTTCCCTTATCCACTGAGGGAGGATTAATGTTCTTTGAATTCCTGGGAGGTGGAAACAAGGGCTTTGTCTTATGGTTCTATCATCAGCATTTAAACAAATGCCTAAAATATTGTAAATAATCTAACAGTGTTAACCAAGCTGAAACAGATGAGAAATCTAGGAGGAAGTTTCTGTCTTTTAATCTTCTCAATAATCCCATGAGGAAGCTGTTGCTCTTACTTCACAGATAAAGAAACTAAGCCACAGAGAAATGAAGTGACTTGTCTAAAACCAAACAATAAAGTGGTCCTAGAAATGAATTAATTAAGGACTATCCCTTTGCTTTCCCCACCATCTCTCTGCCACCTTTTTTTGTTTGTTTGTTTAATCTAGGTCTCACAAAATAAAGTTAATGGGAAGGCCTCTCATTTCTGTAAATAAAGTTTTATTGGAACATGGCCATGCCCATTCCTTTATGTTTTGTCAGTGTTACTTTTGCACACTAATACAGAAAAGTTGAGTCACTGAGACAGAGATCACATAGCCTGTAAAACTTAAAATATTTACTAACTGGCCCTTTACAAAGAAAGGTTGCCAATTTCTGTATTAAATTGAAAGATAAATGCCATTAAAAAGATATTTTAAACTATTATTTTTAGAGTAATTATGAAGAAAAAGCGAGTAAGATTCTTGTTTGAGAAAAATGTAGCATTTAAATAATGACAGAAGGAAAAAGGGAATTCAGTAGTGCTGAATTTTTTCTGTGTTCAACAAGAAAGAGAACAAGCATTCAAAAGAATTGAGGTGAAAAAAGAATTGATTAACCATTACAAGAATACTTCTTACCTCCCATGGCTATGGTAAAAATAGGATGAGCTAAGACATGAGATAAGGCACAATGCCCAGCATATAGTCAAGACTCAATAAAAGTACCTACACTCCAATGATGTGGCCCAATTTTCATCAGGTATTGTCGCTGCTGAGCATGATCCTCCTTTATCGTTAGGACTGCTCTTTAGGGTCAAGGGAAGAAAGAAAGGTCATTTTTACCATTTCAAGTCCAGAATTCCATAAGGCTTGAAAATATCTTGGTTCCATTTTCTCCAGAGAGCCATTTGAATATCCTAAAGGAAATTGCAGTCTCAGGTAGAAAGCAATTAAGTCTGAGCCTATTAGCTTTCTCTCTATCAGTCTAGCCCAAACAGCCCCATTTGTTACCATCACTGCTCTCTCACACAGGAGGAGCCATGTGCTGGGGAGACAGTATGGGAATAAGGGAGTCCCAGGGAGACTTCAGTCAAGTCCAGAGCAGTGCTCATCGCAGTCATCTTGAAATTCCTTGGAGTAAAGCTTTTCAGATGTATGAGGAGAAGAAAAAGCCTGCCTAGTTAGAGCCTTACATAACCTCAGGGCAGAAACCAGCTGGGTCTTAGCAATGGCAATACAGTCATCTCACTTAAGGCCTGTGCACTTACCAGGGGCTACATTATTAATGATCTGAGAAAGAAGGCAAATTGTAATTTGGAGGAGATGAGCAGGGAAGAAACAACAGCCATCTGGATCAAAGAAGCAAAACATTCAACACAAACTATGACTTTCCTACCAGAAATAACTTATTTACAACAGGGGGTTTGGGCTTTCAGGGAGCTGAGCCTGAGTGCATGTTTTCTGTGGCGGCTTGTTTTATAGCACAAGTTGAGCTCTGGAGAGAAGCTGTTATGGAGCCAAGTCTTCTTCTATATTCTTAATGATTGTAAAGTGTCTGGATTTACTGCACGAAAAACGCAGGCTATAAAAGCAGAGTGGTGCATGCTGTATAAAAATTGCTATTTGTTTCTCTTTAATAGAATACAGTCAAATCTTGGCAATATTCAGTCAAAACTTGCAGTTGGAGGGCAATAATAAATAAAATACTCCCTAATAAAGCAGTTAAACAAGAGATATCCAATCATTAAGGCTTTCCTTAGGTACACTGCAGGATTACTACGCAGAGGATACCAAACCCCACATAAATGCTAATCCTCAGAGATTCGGGAGCTCCCCTCATTGATGTGAATAATTCTGACAACCTTGCAAATAGTAATGGTTAAGACATCAAAACAAGACACGGCATTAAGGAGACATGAAGGCCCTACCCTAATAGACCCACTTTTGCTTATGCTTAAGGAATGATCCTTATGTACATGAATCCATGAAGTAGCCATCTTTTTTTTCTGCCTCTTGAATGAACATCCTTGATTGCCTACATTCTTAAAACTCATGAAAATATTGGGAAATATTGTTAATTAGTAGCTACCAAAGCTATCTGCCACAGACTATAGGATATATATTGATAAGCTTTTGCCAATTCATTGTAGTCGATAAATATGATTTCTCCTTGCAGTTCCATTTTCTGACATGTGCATTCTGTTTCTATAGCAACTTTCATTTTGTTAACCTGTTACTCATATTAAAAGTCTGTTATCTTTAGCATAACATTTCCCAAAGTCTTTGACAAAGAAACATGGGAGAAGATTGCATCTTGAAGATGAATGTGGTGTTCTGTTTGAATTCTAATATGTATCATATTTGGTCAGTACATCATCTGTGGTGAGATTGCAGAAACATAGATTTGTTAAGTTGTGAATGTTTATGGACTTGGCGGACAAAAATACTATATCACATATCCTTTTTTTTTGGAGCAAGGTAAAGTGTAAATAAATAAGAATATCCAAATGGATTTATCTTTTTAAACAGATTTTCACCAAAATAAAATCAAAGGAGAGAAATATATTGCTGAGGATTTTTTGTGTGTGATAGAGCCAATGTTTTTGCTGTTGGGTTGCAATTTTAAAGACACTGCAGTAATATTAGAACATGTGGGATTAATGGAATAAATTGCAGCTATGAAAAAGTTATGTAATAAGAAACCAAATTGTGGGGGAGATATCTGACCCTCAAAATGAATTGTGACATAGCCTGCCCTTTGATCATCCCACAAACGAATTGCCTCTTCTTTTTCCAAAATATTGCCTTATCTTTCTATTCCCTGTCAAAAGTGAAGTCCAGTGTAGCTTGATATAACGTGACTGGGAATGAACAACTTATGAACACTTTGCCTGCCTGATTTCCCCCTTTGGGTTTGGGTGGGGAGAACATTGTTCTTTGTGTACTAGAAGTGATCCTGGAAATTAAACTTGACAAGAATTCTATGTGGGGACAATTATTTTCTAATGTTCTAGTTAATATTCTCTAACGATTAGAAAGGCAGTGGAGTAGAGTTAGTTAGAGCCTGGCTTCTGGAACCAGACTGCCTGGGTTTAAATCCCAGACTCATTATTTATTAACTGTGTAACCTTTGGCAATTTACCTATCTATGCCACACTTCAGTTTTCTCATTTGTAAAACACGGGTGATAATAGTACCTACCATGGTTGTGAGAGTGAAATAATTTATACATGTAAAATGTTTAAAAAAGTACCTTACATATAGCCAGATTTATCAGTTTATCTCTTTTTATCTTTTAACTCATTTTTTAAATTCCTTAACCTCAGTCAGTATAGCTTTCCTTTACTGCCTTAAATAGGAAATACATGTGCGTGCACACACACACACACACACACAATTATTCATCCTTTTATTGGCTGGCTGATACAGCAGAGTGCAAACCAATATGTGTAGTAGAAATACATATTACTTCCAAGATTGTATCCTGTAAGAGCTCACAGCTCTTAGCACTTCCCTAACATACATAGACTCAAGGTGATAGGTCCTAAAGGGCATTGACCATGTCCCCTCTTGTCCAGGTTTACTGAGGTATAACTTATTTATAATAAAATACACCATTTTAGTGTACAGTTCTGCACATCTTGACAAGTACATATAGTAACGACTGTCATGTCAAAATATACATTTCCATCGCTCCCCAAATACCCTCATACTCCTTTATAGTCCTCATTCCTCCTTCCACCACCCCCAACTCCCTGAAAAACTACATATCTATTTTCTGCTCTTAAAGTTCTTCCATTTCCAGAATGCCATATAAATGGATCCATACTGCATGTAGTCTTTTAAGTCTGGCTTCTTCCACATATAATAACACATTTGAGATTTACCCATGTTGTATGTATCAGTAGTTCATTGTTTTTATTGGTGAATAGTATTCCATTGTATGAACATGCCACAGTTTTAGAATTCAGTTATAAGCTCTTTTCAAAGGTACAGTGGGTCTTTTTCCTGCTCCAAGAATCTATAATATCTAAACAAGATGAGGATCATATAAAGTCTTTCAAAAATAAGAGATATCTGATGTTATCTGACATAGTGGAGACTCCTAGGAGCTAGAGTCATTAAAACTTATGAAACTGTTGCTTGATATGGTTTGTGGAATATTCTGTCTATGGTTCTGGTTGGGAGGGGATAGAGGGGAGGACCAGAAAAGTAATTTCAGATACAACTCTTATTTCTGGGAAGATCGATAATTAGTAGAGAAGAACAAATGCAATTAAGTACAAAAGGTAGACAAATATATCTTAATCAGACAGAGTTATAGGCATAAAAACTATAGCTTTTTCTTCCCCATCAATTCCCCATAGGAGAAACATGAAGTATATGGAATGCGTTAAGTGAATAACTCAGATGACCCCAATTTGAGGGCTCCTAGAGGCAAAACTTGCCTTACTCATATTTGCTTACCTCTTCTCATTTTAGTTTATGGTACATGATAAATGGTGGGTGCTTGCAAAATATCTATTTAATGAATGAGAAATGTATTCTTGGTAGGAATGCTAACATGTAGGATGTTGTGAATTCAGCCCATGGTCTCTTACAACTCACATCTTTTCATGGCTGATCTGGGCACAGATACAAAAATTTCTGGTAAGGCTCTTTCCACACTGCCTTCCTGAGACTTCCCAACCTGATCATAATTCCTCTCAGTAAAGTGGTCAAAGACTAAAGACTTGATTTTCTCTGTTGCCAGTGAAGGATAGTTTGGGGAAGAAACATTTTCTATCACTGTTTTCTAGCAAATCACCCCAAGTATTTGAAGATCTATATTAGCCTGTCTTCTGAGGAACACTTTTCCCATTACTAATTTTCAGTTGTCTACTTTTGAAAGCAAGACTGAATATTATCAGTCATTTGATGCTAAAGTCATAGTCTTATAAAAGTCAACTTTCTCCCATTAGGACACTTTCCAATACTGTCAAAATATTCTTGCCATAAATGATAAAAGTAAGTGTATGAAGAAAAATTGCTTGATAATCTCTGTCTGAGTAAAGGTTAATTATTCCCATGAGCAAGACTAGAATTTTAAGTATAAAATTTTGATACCTGTAAAGTTTTTCTGAGCTCAATTTCCATGACTAGTATGTACACACTCAGATAGATTTACTATTATAAATCATGGCATGTGCAGAAAGATTTCTAGTTCAAGTCACCTGTAAAGGGGCTGCATACCTTGTATGCTCATTCCGGTCATCTGCACTATCCCATCTGAACCCACCAAGTTCAAGTATTTACCTATGGGTAGATCTGGAGGGGATTAAAACCCCAAAAATAACAAAAATTGAGAAAAACTGGATGTATACCAAGGGGAGATAAATATATAGAGTTAACATTAACATAATCATACACAACAAACTAGAAATACTGCCATTTAAGTAAAAAATTCTTTCTTCCTACTTTGTTCCAAAATGGATTTACCATATTAGTCATAGAGGATGGAAAGATATTTGGCTAGAATTCTGAATATCTAAATCCTCAGCCAAGCTGCTGATGTCATGAGAGGCAGAATTGATGAAGAAATGCTCCAGTCAAATGTGGGAGCTCTGATTCCTTCTGATCCAAATTGAAACAAAAGTTTCTCTTTGTGCTTCTATATGAAGACATTTTAGAGGTAACTGGGTGGTCTCCAGCGCCCCTCATCCTGAAGTACAATTGATAATCTTTTTTTTTTTTTTGAGACAGGGTCTCACTCTGTCACCCAGGCTGGAATGCAGTGCTGTGATCACAGCTCACTGCAGCCTTAACCTCCTAGGCTCCAGCTATTTCCTTGCCTTGGCCTCCCAGGTAGCTAGGACTGCAAGTGTGTGCCACCATGCTTTACTATTTTTAAAATTTTTTTTGTAGATAAAGGGTCTCACTGTGTTGCCCAGGCCAGTCTTGAACTCTTGGGCTCAAGTGATCCTCCCACCTCAGCCTCCCAAATTGCTGGAATTATAGGCATTAGCCACTGTACTCGTCCCGATTGCTAATCTTGAGCTTTAGCATCTTTCTGTTTGACTGTGAGTAGAGAGTTAAGAAAGCATTAAATCAAGGCAAAGGATACCAAGATAAGTATCTATTTCCTTCAGAGACTGGAGCAGATCTATCCTGTGCTGACTGCCCATACACTTGAGGAAGAAACTATTCTGAGTCCATTAAAAAGAGAGCTAAAATCCAACAACGTTAAAGAATGACCAGGAACTTCTTCAAACCAAGATGCAGTAACAGGGACGGGATCTACCTTCCCATCTGAAACAGTGGGACAAAATAATGAAACAATGGTCGTCAAGTCATTGGACATCAGGCTATGAAGGACATAATCACTGAGAAATTAGAAGCTAACAGAATTAGCCCTACTATTGCCCAATGCACTGCATTGAGAGAGTTTCCAGGCCACTGTGGCAAACTTATAGAATGTGTCAAACTCCCTAGGTTGAAGAGACATTGCTAAGAGGTCTGGGAAAGCAAGACATCTGGAGTTAACAAAAGAGAGCAATAGCAAGAGAGCTGCACAGGAGGAAATTATGGAGATTTACAAAAAATCCACCTCAAGTATTCAGCAGAGCACCAATCAGCACACGCATTTAAGAAAACTACCCAAGGCCACGGAAAAGACCACCAAAAAGGATTAAAGAATACTTGGTACTAAGACAACTCCAATAATAGTGCTGTTTTCACTGGCCAGACTGGTAATTTTCATAATTCATGGATTGTTGAGTAACGAGAAGAGCCTTGCTGCAATCGTAGAGATTAGCCCTAACAATCTTACTGCTAGATAGTCAGAGGTCCCTATTTGCCCCCTCTTATACACAGATCTTCCAATCTTACTGCTAGAGATTAGCCCTAGATTAAATGCTGCTCTACTCTTGAAAAACATCTTAAAAGCAAGACTCTGAAAGATCAAACTGTTTCCAAGTATATTAACTTTATCTCAGAGCAAGCTGAAGAATATTTATAAGAATACAAAAACATCCAGCACCCAAGAATAAAATATGCACAATTCCCTACGTCCTATTAAAGATTACCAGGCAACCAAAATACACCCAGAAGTGACACAGATATTTGAACTAGAAGACGGCAACATTAAAATGGTTAATATAACTATATTCCATATGTTCAAAAAGCTAGAGGAAAGATTGAACATGTTAAGGAGAAACATTAAGGATTTTTTTTAAAAGACCAAAAGCAAAATTATAGAGATGAAAACAATAATGTATGAGATGAAAAATATACTGGATGGGATGAATGGCAGATAAGACATTACAAAAGAAATAATTAATAAACTTAAAGACACCAATGGAAACTATCTGTAATTAAACAGAGAGAATGTAAGAATGAAAAAAAATGAACAGATCATCAATGAAATGTAGGACAACTTCACACATCTAATTTACATGTAATTTGGATGCATCAAGGAGAGAAAAGATAGAAGGAGACAGAAGAAATATTTGAAGAAATTATGGCCCCAATTCTTCAAAATGTAATAAAACTAAAATTTCCCTTCATTTTACTTTTACATGTATTAAGTAAATGTGTAATAACAAAAGAACAAAGCCCAGAAGGGGAGAAATGAAAGTATGCTCTTCAAGGTTATTATACTTCGTGTGAAGTGGAATAATATCAAATGAAGTCAGACTGGGATAAATTAAAAATGTACACTATAAACCCTAAAGTAACCACTAAAAGAGCAAAACAAAGTGTTACAGCTAATAAGCCAACAAAGGAATTGAAATGGAATTATAAAAATAATTGCTCTCAAAGAAAGCAGAGACAGAAGAAAAGAAAAGCAAAGAAAAAATGAGATAAATAAAAAACAAATAGCAAATGGTAGGTGTAAACCTGACGACAATTATAATCACGTTAAGCAGAAATGGTCTGAACACTCCAGTTAAAAGGCAGAAATTGTCAGATTAAAATTTAAAAAAATTCCGTTGTATGCTGCCTGTAAGAAACACACTTAGATATAAATGCACAAATAGGTTAAAAGTAAAATAATGGGAAAAGGCATATCATTCTAACACTACTGAAAAGAAGCTAGAGTGACTATATTAATAATTACCCAAAGGAAGCAAAAAAATATACCCAAATAAAGATTTATATACAAATATTCATAGAAACTTTATTTGTAACAACAAAAAACTGAAAACAACCCACATGATCATTAACAAGTGAATGGATAAACAAGTTGGACATATTCATGTAATGAAATATAATTTAGCAATATAAAGAAATGAATTATTGATGCACACAATAGCATGGATGAATTTTAACGTAATTATGCTAAGTATTAACAAAAGATTCCAGACCAAGAAAGAGTACATACAGTATAATTTCATTTCTATAGAATTTTAGAAAGTGTAATGTTTATAGTGACAGAAACATGTCAGTATTTGTCTAGGGATGAGAGTGGGGACTGGAAAATAAGGGAGGAAGAGATTAGCAAGTAGCAAGAAGAAACTCGTGGAGGTAATGGATATGATGGTTATCTTGACTTTGGTGATGGTTCCATGGATAACATATATGTCAAAACTTATCAGATTGTACACTTTAAACATGTGCAGTTTATTGAGTGCCAATTATACTTCAGTAGTTTTTTAATTAAAGAAAAAGAATCTTTTGAATATGCTTCATAAGGTCAAAGTTCAATCAAGATTAAGTGGTGTATCCTGTCCTGACCCATTCCAACACTCTTCATTTCTGAGGGTAAATTTATGCAGAGGGAGGGAGGCTAAAAACAGCCTTATTTTACACACATGCACACACATACACACACACAGCAAAAAAAAAACAATAAAGTGAGAAAATGAGTAAATTGTACTTTAAAAAATAGTAAGTTGGAAGCCAGATGTGAGGTTAGGAAACAAAACGCTTAGTGTAAAGACCTGTGTATTCACAAAATAGGTGGCATAAATTTGGCTCTATGTTCTTTAGTGATTAACACAAAGAAGGAAGAAAGTTATTCAAGATGGTCAGAAAATAAAAACAGAAAAAAAGGGTTCAGGGGTAGTAGAGCGAGGCCAGAGAGGAATTTCTTCCATGGGATTACAGAAAGAAGAGATATCTAATGCAATAAAAATATCCAAACATCCTCAGCAGCATTGTATAATAAATATGACTACTTTTGTTGAATTTTTCTTGTAATGTTCTTCAATATTGTTCAATAACATAAAAAGTCAAATTGTGATTCAATAAAAACAGGATTTGGGGGAGAGAGACTGGCAAAAGCAACACAGTCCAGGTGTATATGTCTCTCTGATGATCTAGGTTAATCCAAGGATAATTTTACAGTCTCTGGAGAAATGAAGGTTTACATGTGTCCTGGCTGTCCTTCATTTATAGAATGAGGCTTTTGTTAATATTAATGGAGAGTGAATTCAAGGTTATACTCCCTGAGTGTATCTAAAGTACATCTATACTATGTTGTTGGTAAAATGAACATCTCAAAGTTTAAAAAAATTCAAACGTAAAAGTTGTACAGTCAAAGGAACGTAAGTATTCAGTTGCTCATAGAGGTAGCTAAGAAACTATATGCAGAGAAGGCCCTGGATATTCAAAAAAGTAATTTGGTATCCTCTCTTCCATATGAATTTACAGGTGATTAGAACTCAAGATTCATCCCATAGAACTTGCATGCAGGAATTTTAGCCTAAAAATCTTCAAAGTTGGTATTAGCAAATGCCATCTATGACCATAAGACAGATACAGATGGAGGATAGAGAGATAAGCAGATGAGGAGGCAGGTTTGTAGGTTGATAGCTAGTTATATTTGTGGATAAATACAATGCCTAAATTTAAGAGAACATCTTAGGATCCCTCCCAAAAGAATTGACTACGGAATATGACTTCATTTTTCAGCCAGACAATATTTACATGTTACACAGTTGAGATAAGGGCATTTCTTCCATCTAGACAGTGGGGAAGTCCCCGATGGAATCCTTCAACTTGGTTGTAAATTATCTTTTCTTATTATTTTGCAGGTTCTACTCATTCTTTCTTATAAGAATCATGTTTGTTTGACCCCACTTGATCCCCTATGTGTAATGCAGGTTTTAGACATTACTTACAGTAAATTCTCAGAAACCACAGGCAACCAATTCTAAAGACTATTCTGGAAACTCTCTGTATTTCTTTTTATTCATTAATTATCCTGAGAATGGTTTAGCTATTTATTTTCACAGTGCTTACCCATTTGTCCCCTTTCCTAAGCACCTCTTTCTGCCTCAATGCTCAGCCCTAGTAGAATAATGGGTAAGCAGCAGTAGCAGTGTAAACATCTCCGCTTTTATCAGCAACAGTAATTTCCAGATTGGCCTCAAATCTAAGAACAGATTCTTCAGTTAGATTACAAAGAAAGCTTTAGGCATTTCCTGTGTGACCCTCCAGCCCTGCAGCAATTTAGGGACTTTCCCATTCATACCTGCAACTTTTAAAGTTGTGGTATTGTTAGTTCAGGATTCTTAATTGAACTGTCAATCAATTTTAAGCTCTCTTTTTTCAGTGACTTGCTCATGACTATACAAACGACCTTTCTGTGCCTCTGCACTGAAACCTTGCCCATGCATCTCAAGACTAAGGCCAAAGTATCCTCCATACCTGCTCCTTGGCACCCCCATCTCTGCTTCATATTTGAAAGAGTCTCCTCATTTGGCCTCAAGATAAGATTGTACCTACACTATTAGGGCTCTAGGGTCCCTCCTTAGCTACTTCCGACCTGGCTGCCCCCTCTATCTCTTGCTACATCCTAGTCTGACTTTTCCTAATAGTCAGAGGTCCCTATTTGTCCCCTCTTATACATAGATCCTCCAATCTTACTGCTACATCATTGCCTATGGCAGACCAGTGCATTTACACTGTCTATCATTTACAACTTACCATTCTTTAAATTTTTACTGGAAGCCTTATCTCCTCCAAGAGTCTTTCTACATTGTTCCAAATATTCTCATTACAATGCTATTCTGCACAGATATGTGTGGAAACAGTACTAATACCAAGTGGGCTGGGTTGGAGCAGTAGGTCTGTGACTGCATCAGCTGTGTAATCTTGGTTAAGTCACTTAGCTTGCCTTGGCCTCTCTTTGCTCATCATTAAAATGAGGATGATACTAGTTAAACACATTTGATCCACATAATAAGTTTGGGAGGTTCATAGGATAGTGCAAAATGGAAAGCTTAGTTGGCATCTCCTATATGCCTCTATGCTCAGACAATTTTTCTGGGTCTCCAAACATCAGAAGCTGCAGTGAGCAAGGGGTAAGGAAAGGAAGGTGTGGGCAACTTAATGAAAGAAGCCCTGAACTTTACCCAGAGTCTTAACATTGCAGTAAGTACAGCACCCTGTGCAATGATGCACTAGGCTTAAACAATCAACTGTGAGCACTTTAACAAAGCCAGCTCCTGTACTTATATTCTGATTTTAATTACATTTGTGTTTTCAAAGCCAGACTCACCAAATAAAAGGCAGCTACAAAGCTGTTATATGCACTATGTAAAAATTCTGTAAAGAATAACTGACACTTCGGGGCCAGATCATTTTAATTCTAAATGAAAGACCCATATTTTTCACCTGATATCACTTTCTGCACAAGATTCTGATATTCAGTGAAATCACTGAAAAATACACATTAGTAGAATGCAAAATGATTCCAGTTTGGTCTCTTTCAGATACATTTAATAGAGCATAATACATTTAATATAGCATAATACACATTAACATTAGAATTTGTATTGTACAATCTAGTTATGTAATGTTAGATATTGTCATTTTTTCAAATACAATGCCTAATGGGTATTTGAATATAGTTTCACTTGGTTTAGATAGGCAAGAATATGTTTTATATATTGTGCAAACCTCACCCTAGAGTTATACCAAATAATGAAAAAAATGATCTTGTCAGATGATCTTTCTGTCCTAGCAAAGTTAACTTCCTAGGGATCTCTTGTCATTTAATCTTCCAAACGTTTAGCATTTAAAAAAATACAAGTCTATGAAGGATTCTCAATATTAGTTTTCATGGGCATTTCTGTATTTCTGATTTAATTTTTTAAAAAGCAGGACAATGAAAAACTAAGAAGTAATATCTTTCTGACTTGTGCGATTACAAAAAGGTCATGCATTGAACTAATGAGGCAAGTAAATGCAATATCTTCTCTTATTCTGTCAATATTGACTTTTAGGAAATTGTTCCTCTCAATGTAGGCTGGTACTCTGGAAAGCAGCTTTTGTAATAAAACTCTGGGACCCTGTTGACTATACATTTTTATTTTACTTTTTATTTAATATTAATTTCTTTTCTTAATCTCATTTTGTCATGTCTCCCTTTTTCCACGCTCTCTTGTCTTTCAAATGAATTTTCTTGTTTTTCAGGTTTTTCATTATACTGAATTGATTATTTAATATTGAAAAACATAAGGGGGCTGTATTTTCTCTGAATTGTAATTTTTTTTAACTCTGACCACTTTGAAAGATTTTCTTAAATTTTCATTCCGCAAGTATTCCTAACACATCTCAAAACTTGTGTAATCAAATTGGATAGATTTTCCAGGTAGTTTTTAAAACTAAAACAGATGAAATAAAATAGAAAGAAAATACAAAATTGGAACTGCCATTTCAGGTTCTTTTGCAAATATCAAGATATAAATAATTTTATACTAACATCACTAAATTCACCTAATTTCAGTATCTATAACACTTACGTTTTTGGGGGCAGAAAAGAGATAAATGGGAGTGCTAAAACTCATATTCATGAGTACATGTTTAAAAATATAATGGTTTCAATCTCACTTTCTAAAAAGTCTCATGAATCTCTGACCTGTGCCCTTCCAACAATACACTTTTGAGAATTCAACTTCTTGTATAGTTTTGCTACTCTTATAATTAAGTCCCAGGCCTAATTCTCCACTTTTTCTGTCCCATATATATAGGGCAGCCTCTTTATATGTTAACGAGGAGACCATCTGACTTTCAGATTTAGCATTTAATTACCAATTCATCCACTTAGGTATTGCATTGCCTTTATGTAACAAAAAAGCCCCCAGTAGCAGCTATCCAATCCCATAATCTTTAAAATTACGATTTCCCCTGTATATCCCAAATGCTTAAGATATTGCACCCAACAATGTACTCTGTTCCATCCATATTCCACAAGAGTTTACCACTGGTGAAAGTTTTAACAATTATACCACTACAGCATGCCAAGGACTCTCCATATTCCACTAATACCAGCATTTGTGGTCTTTATTGACAGCCAACCTACAGGTGATCTATTTCCAAAATACCAATTAGGACCACTTCCTATATAAACTGTCAAAGGTCACGTTTCTGGAAAAACAAACTCTGAAACTGAGATTTGCACATAGGAGGTTTACTGGGGAATGCTCTTGGACAAAAATACCTGCAGGAGAACAAAAGAAGCAACATTGGTCAGAGGGAGAGGTTGAACAAGTTGTACCAGCAGCTTCAGCCAATCCATGGGGCAGCACTGAAGCTGGCATGGCCTTTCAGAGATTCTCCACCTCAAAATAAAGAAGCCAGGCTTCTGTACACTAGCATTAATCAATCACGAAATACACTACGTAGCATCCTCTGGCCAAGGGTGATTCCCAGAGAAGACATAGCTATGACCAGTCAGTAGATAACATTCCAGGCAAATGGTGAAACAAGTGCATCTTTCCTGAAAGAAAATCTAGCTGGCATGGCATAGTATCCACTACATCCATAATACATGAAAACACTTGCATTTGAATTAACAAAAACGATTTTAAGAGAAAAATCAATTCACAGAAATGAAAATTTAAGTGGAAAAAATATAAAAAGATGCTCATCATTAAAAGTTAGGAAAATTCAAATTAAAACAGCAAGATATTATTTTCACTCATCAGATACTATATATTTTTAAGGATTAAAAATATTTAGTGATGGCTGGGTGTGGTGGCTCATACCTGTAATCCCGGCACTTTAGGAGTCCGAGGTGGGCAAATCACTTGAGCTCAGGAGTTCAAGATGAGCCTGGCCAACATGGTGAAATCCCATCTCTATTAAAAATACAAAAATTAACTCTGTGTGGTGGTGCATGCCTGTAGTCCCAAGGCATAAGAATCACTTGAACCTAGGAGGCAGAGGTTGTAGTGACCCAAGATCACACCTGGGCGACAGTACAAAACTCCTTCTCAATTAATTAACTAATTAATTAAATTTTAAAAAATATTTAGTGGTAATAAGAACACAGGGAAATAGGAACTTCACATATTGCCAATGGGAATGTGTCCAAGAACATAATTGAACAAGTTGAACATTATTTAATAGCATTTAAATGCAAAACAAAATGCCTATTTGCCCTCAAATTCATGTATAGATTTAATGCAATCCCAATGAAAACCCAAAAAAATTGTTTGTATGACTTGACAAGCTGATTCTAAAATGCACATAGAAATGCAAAAGGTAAACAATTACTGAAGCAGTTTTGAAGAAGAAAAACAACTAGAAAACTTTTATGACCAATATCAATATTTATAAAAAGACAAGAATTAAGATCAGGAGGTATATATATAATAAATAGACAAAACTTATAGAACAGAAAGCCCCAAAACAGACCATTCAGGTCACCACATATATGGTCATCCAATTTACAATCAAGATGACAGCTACTGAAATGCAATGCAAATTGGTAGGCTTTTCACGAAATACTACTGGGTTAATTAATTTGATTTCTGTATGGAAAAAAATAAATCTTGACCTCTACCTTGCCCTTTAGTAAAATGTGATTTCCAAATGAGAGACAAACCTAAATGTTAAAGGCAAAAGAATCATTTCTGAAATAGCACTGTCCAAAAGAAGTTTGTGATATGAGATGGAAATACTCTGTTTCCGTACTGTTTAATACAGTGGCCATATGTAGTTATTGAGCAGTTGAAACTTGGCTAGTGTGACTGAGAAACTGAATTTTACATTTTATTTAATTTAAATTTAAATAGCCACATGGCTACCTAAATGCATGAGCATTTGGACATTGTGATTCTAGAAGATAACATAGCAGAATATTTATGACAATTATTTGGTGTGTCAATTGGATTAGGCTGAACAACAGTTTTCAAAATTCCCTTTCTAGTATGTTTCTACATGGCGGGTGGTTACGAGGGAGGTTCTCTTGCAAGAGTTGGAGAATGGAAAGGAAGCAGCAGTCATTACGTAACATACACAGGCCTTCTCCCAGATATTCATTCACACAAATAATCTGGGTTCTTCTATAAGGGGATTTTGCAGATGTGATTCAAGTCCATAATCAGTTGAGTTTAAGTTAATCAAAAGGGGTATTACAGATGGCCCCTGCCTTACGATGTTTCAATTTATAATTTTTTGACTTTACAATGGGCTTATCAGGGTATTAAATGCATTTCCGACTTACAATATTTTTTACTTAACATGCATTATTGGGACATAACCTCATTGTAAGTTGAGGAACAACTTTGCTGGCCTGATTTAATTAGTTTCAAGGCCTTTACCAAAGGGCTTACACCTTCCCTAAGCTTAGAGACCCAAATAGCATCCGTATCTACAATTGCTCTTCCTTTCCTCTTGGATCTTCCTTCCTGACTGTTGCCTGTTAGCAATAAGCTTTAGCTCACATATGTGCTATTTCAGCCTGCCGGTCATCTTCCCATCCTGACTGACTGCCTGTGGACAAGTATAAGCTCATGCCTCTGGGTTTCCAGTCTGCCCATGATCCTGACTTCCTCACTGACTGCCACATCAATTTTGGGCTTGCTCAGCTGGTCTCCACAAAATACACTAACAGTAAAGGAAATAATTGGTCAACTGTACTTCATTAAAATTTGCAACTTTTCTTTATGAGAAGACTATTAGAACAGCGAAGAGGCAAGGCCCAGATACTTTACATATTTTTTATAATGCGCAGAACATATGTTTGAATGCCTCCAAATCAGTGAGAAACACGCAACCCATTTCTTTCCTTTTTCGTTTTATGGGCAAACTATTTTAACAGGCATTTCACCAAGAAAAGTATCCAAACACCCAATGAAAAGATTCTCACCTTCATTTGTTATCAACGAATTATAATTAGAATCACAATGAGATTCACACCAACCAGAATGGCTAAAATTAAAACAACAACAATAATAGTAAAGATTAAAAATCTACAATATCATGTGCTGACCAGGATGTGGAAAAAATGGAATCATTATATGCTACTGATGAGAGTACAAACTGGTATGTTTACTTTGGAAATCAGAGCAGAAGTTTGTGTGTGTGTGTGTGTGTGTGTGTGTCTGATTTATCAAGTTTCTCATTTTTGATTAGTGCTTTATCTACCCTGTTAAACTTTTCCAACTCCAAGGTCATGACTATATTCTCTTGTGGGTTCTTCTAGAAGCTTTATAGTTTTATAGCTTAAGCTTTAACATTTAGATCTATGATCCATGTCAAATTAATTTTTAAATATCTGTGAGGGAGAGGGTCAAGGATCATTTTTTTTTCCCATACAGATATTCAGTTTCTCCAGATCCACTCATTGAAAAGACTCCTTTTCTTCCATGAAACTGCATTGGCATTTCTAGTACTTTATATCTTACACTGGAGTTTAAAAAAGGAAGCATGAAAAGACATATCAGATGATCCAATCTTTTTGGTAAAAGAATAAAAAGTTTGGCTATTTTAATATGAGAATCTAGAAAGATGTAGAAATTGTACATCAAACATATCAGATTTGTTACCTTGAATGGGGCAGAGATTGAAGGGATGGAGGAGCAGATTATGAACTATTTCTTTTTAAGCCTCTGTGTTATTTGACTTGTTATGCAATATCTCTTTATTCTTGTAACTTAAAATAGTTGTGATAAAATAATAAAGCGAGACAAAGTATCAGAAGCAAAACAAGAATGTGATCTTTCCCTCTTTTGAAATTTTTCTTCTGGGCCCTGACATCTTGTGCCTTGCATCAAAGGTATTTGTATATTTGTCCTGGTTGAGGATGAGCAAAGCAGGAGTTTCTCCTCAGTTTGGTTCCTTAGGTGACATTTGTAAATTAATTATTTTATGGCAAATAATTATTTCCTTTGCATGAATGCTAGATCATTATATTGCTCTCTTTCATTTCAAAATTTCGTTATTAATAGGAATTCAAGCTTTTTAAACTAGATACATAAAAAGATAAGTTCAAAAGGCTAGCTTTGAAAACTAGCACAGACATTAACATGGACCACACTTCTTATATTCTAAAAGGCATGCTGAGGATTCATCTGTTTCTCTCTTTTAACTTTTGCATCTAATTAATCTTTGTCTGAAGGGCATGTTCCTGATATTCAGAAGCATGCCTCAATGGTGCTAATGTGTAGCAGAATGACCTTGAGTGAGAAAACAATTTTCACCCAATCGTTTTCCAGCCAATTATCTCCAAAGGTACAAAGGAGGAGTATTTCTTACGCTGTCCTCTATCACAAGTGAAGAACATTGAAAAGTTAATTTTGTTTCCTTAGGAGAGATTACAAACCTATGGCATAATACATTATGAAAGGTAAATATATTGCTGATGTGATTTCAATATATCTCTGAATTTTCAGGCAGCCCTAAGGGGAACTCCAAAATATTGTTTAGTTGTCTATAATGTATGCATAGTAAACAGGAAACTGCTAGAATAAGGATGTAGGTATTGAGGTGAAAGTCTTTTTTAATAAATGTGGAATTTTTACATATGCAGTATAGAAGTCATACTAATGAGTACTTAACCAAGTGGCTTCTCAGGCCTCAAAGAAGGAACAGAAGATTGGCAAGAAATTGCTCCAATAAATTAAAAAGTTTCAGATCAATTAATGCCAACATCTATAATGCTACGTGTCTGTCTTACAATTTGCACAAACACTAGGGACAAAAGAAGGCAGAAAAAAAAGAAAGAAAGAAAAAGAAAATTCACAACCTGGTGAAAGTTGTTTTGGATTAAGAGAAAATTTTAAAACCTATTTACAGGACCACAGTCAAGTCCCCCCAGTACAGTTAGATCATGGAATGTCTTGAATGTCTTGCTTTGCAGTGCTGAAAGAAAAATTTCAGCCAAATTAAATGTGAAGTAGTTTAACTGAGTAATGAACCATTCGCAAATAGGGGAGCCCACTCTTGGAGAATCACAGGAGATTCAGAGAGACTCCAGTGCAGCCACATGGTAGAAAATTTATAGACAAAAAAAGGGAAATGATGTACAGAAATCAGAAGTGAGGCATAGAAACAACTGGATTGGTTACAGCTCAGCGTTTGCCTTATTTGAACACTCCGCAGTGTATGAGTGGTTGAAGTATGGCAGCTGGGAGTGGCCAAGACTAGGGTATTGCTACAGGCACATACTCATAAGTTAGGTTTTCAATCTTGTCTACCTATTAAGTAAGGTTGCAGTTCATCCACAAGGACTCAAATATAGAAGTATGGAGTCCTTCTCAGACCATATTATTTCACTTTAGCAGTAGTCAGTAGTAAGTTGCTATGAAGGTGTCATATGATCAGACATACGTTTTAAAAAATGACTCCATCACAGGAAAAATACCATATAAACATCTCTACAAATGCCCCAAAGCATCTTGATAAAATTCAACACCTATTACTGGTAAAATCCTAAGTATAAAAAAAAAATAAATATAGGAACACTTATATTACATTTACTCTGCACCAGGTACTGTTTTATGTGCTTCACATATTTTTAAAATGCATACATTATTTAATCCTCATAACAAATTCACATGTTAAAACTATTATTGTAGAACATGGCCCTTTTATGGAGCAGATAATTTAATATATCCAGAGCAGAGAGTGCATGGAGGAAACAAAAGCTGGGGTTATATCATGGGAGTTCTTGAATGCCTTGCTATGGAATTATGCATTATTTTCTGCAGTCATAAGGAGTCCAAACAGGAATATAACCTGATCAGATGGGTGTTTAAGAAAGATGAATCCATGAAAAGAGAAATGTTATACGAACATTGCTGCAGACATAATAAAGGCATTTGAAAAAATCCAACCTCTACTTCTGACAAAATTCTTAATTAAATTGGAATAGAGGATTAATAAACAACATTTATACAATACGTGAAATACTATTATTTTTACTATTATATGGTATATGGTATAGAATTATCTTGTTAGAGAATATTATATTGATATTATATAAAGTCATTTATATAGTAATTATGAACTAGGCACTGCTGTAAATATTTTTCACTATCTTAAAATATTTTCATGAATTTAATTGTGACAAAGCCCGGTGAAGTGGTGATGTTATTGTCATAATATTCAGATAAGAAAATTAGTGCCAAAGGTGTGCCTAAGGTCACACAGCATTTAAGTGGCACAGCCAGAATTTGAACCAGAATTCCTTATATGATATACATCTCAAATCAAAGGCCAGCATCGTATTTAATAGTGAGAAACTCAAGAAATTCCCCATTAAACTTAGAATAAGGCAAAGATACGCATTATCACCAGGAATAACTAATTATATTCTACAAGGACTAATCAATGAAAATGGACAGGAAAAAGAAATAAGAGAAATAAATGCTGAAAAGAGAAAGTAGAAATATTTTTCTTAATTGTGTAAATGTTATTTTTGAAAGTTTAGCAACAAGAAAAATAAGTAAGGAGATTATTCATAAAATTAATACAATTAGTATACATAAAAAGTCAGCAATCTTTACACAAATAAAAATAATTTAGAAAGTCCAAAACGACAGTGGCCCACAGGCATAGACCACCAAGAACACACCTGTAGTTAAATGAGTTGGGTATATTGCTAATTGCAAAGAGGGAATGCACATCGTGAGAAAACATCTCTGTGAAATGACGTTAAGAAATGATTTATTACAGGATTTGGGCTTGTGTCTAGTGCTCTTGGGGCAGAGTTCAAGCAGAGCTTTGCTC
This sequence comes from Cacajao melanocephalus, assembly GCA_963573385.1. Taxonomy (NCBI): domain Eukaryota; kingdom Metazoa; phylum Chordata; class Mammalia; order Primates; family Pitheciidae; genus Cacajao; species Cacajao melanocephalus. The sequence continues at coordinate 58,296 of CAUYLG010009048.1, forward strand.
TGAATTGCAAGCTCTCAGGAAGAAAAGGTAATTTTGTTATTATCTTAATACATCTTTGGAAAGACGAAAAATTAAAGTGAGGTCAAAGCTCTAAGTGGTTTAAAAAAAAAGCAGTCATTTCTCTCAAAAGGGAGAGTGGGATACCTTGGCATTTTTTTGTGGTTTGGCAGAGCTTATGTTTTTGTCTGCATTCAGTCATGATTACAAAGTATTCTACCATCCGTCTTGATCCATCAAAATTGCAGAGTGGCCTTGTCTGATGCTGTTGTTCTGTGTGTCATAGAGTCAAAACTCTACCTCTCCTTTCTTAGGGTTTTATCACCTGAACTTGGGAATTAAACTGATACAAGACAGATTGACAAAAAAAAAAAAAGCATACAAATTTGTTTAATGCAAGTGTTACGTGACACAGAAACCCTTATAAGGAAATAAAGACCCAGAGAAGTGAAAATCCTTAAATGTTTTTATATTAGGCTGAACAAAAAGAGGCAATTGCATTAAAGTAACTAAACTGGGAAGCTGAAGGAAAAAAAGAATTATTTTAACAAGGTCTACTTATGTAGAATTCTCTCGGTTGCAACTTCACATCTTTGATGACAAGAATATTACTTTCTTTCTGGTGTAGGAAGGACATCTTTGAGACAAGGGTTTATCTACTGCTTTCGGGAAGAAAGAGAGAAGGGTCAGAGTGCCATTCTTGCATCTGATTTTTTTTAAGTGCCTTTAGCTCTAAATAAATCTTATTTTAAAGTGGCATGTTTTGGGATTGCATATTCTGCTACCTTCCATGTGAAATTGTTTTTTGTTCATGTTCAATAAGAAAAAGCTAGACCAGCTCCCAGATATTGAGGCTGCTTTTCTCTTTCTCAAAAGGAATAAAATATCCTACATACAATAGCATTATATAAATTAAAATGCTTGCAAATAAATTTACCAAGGATTGGGACATAATTAGGAAGGGGCCCACAGAGGATATCTAGGATGCTAGCAATGTTCTATTTCTCAACCGGAGTGGTGGTTACACATGGTCTTTATGTTATAATAATTTATTGTTAGATATTTAGTTTTTACCATATATATGTGTTATGTTTCACAATTTAAAAATTTATTTGTCTAAATAATACACTTATTCAATCTAATTTAAACTTACCAAATTTGAACTAAATGTATCTATTTAAATACACACTTTTGCAAAAGAATTATGGCTCATAAATAGTAAGTAAACAGAACATTGCATATGAAAAATAGAAAATCTAGGATTAAACCTTCAGAAAATCCAATGTTTAATTTTTGTGTGGAACAAGACAAGTCTGCAAAAGAGACAGAGAACAAGTGCCCAAGGAAATGTGAGGAAAGAAACTGAGAGTGTTGTGTTATGGAGCCCATGGTAGACTGAATAATATCCCTTCAAAATATCTATGTCCTAATCACTGGAACCTGTGAATGCAATCTTATATGAGGAAAGGGACTTCTCAGATGTAATTAAGTTAGAGACCTTGAGATGAGGAGATTAACCTAAATTATCTGCTTGGGTGCTAAATATAAGCACAAGTGTTTCTATGAGAGTGACGTAGGAAGAAATTTGACTTCGGAATGAGAAGGCAATGTGACAACTGAAGCAAAGTGCATGCTGCATGGTTGGCTTTGATGACAGAAAAAGGGGTCATGAGCCAAAAACTGCAGGCAGCCTTCAGAAGCTAGAAAAGGCAAGGAAATGGATTCTGTCTTAGAGCTTTCAGAGAGAGTATAGCCCTGCTGACATCTTGATTTCAGCGCAGTAATATTGATTTTGATTTTGAACTGACTGCCAGAATCATGCAAGAATAGATGTGTGTTGTTTTAAGCCACCAAGTTGGTGGTCATTGGTTACAGCAACAATAGGAAACTAACACAGAACCCAGGAAGAGAGTTTCTTCTCTCTCTCTCTTTTTTTTTTTTTTTTTTTGAGATGGAATCTTGCTGTGTCACCCAGGCTGGAGTGCAATAGCGCAATAGGCTCACTGCAACCTCCGCCTCCTGGGTTCAAGCGATTCTCCTGCTTCAGCCTCCTAAGTACCTGGGATTACAGGTGCCTGACACTACACCCAGCAGATTTTTGTATTTTTAGTAGAGACGGCATTTCATCATGTTGGCCAGGCTGGTCTCAAACTCCCGACATCCGGTGATCCACCTTCCTTGGCCTTCCAAAGTGCTGGGATTACAGCTATGAGACACTGTGCCCAGTGAAGAGAGTTTCTTAAAGGAGCATGTAGTCAATAGTGTCACATGCTAGTGAGATGGCAAGTTTGAAGTCTGTTGCATTTAGAAACGTGGATATTATTGGTGTCCTCAGTGAGAGCTGTTTTAGTTGGATGAGGGGAGCAGAAGCCAGATGGGAGTGAGTGGAGAAAAGAGTGGGAGGTGAGGAAAGCCCTCTTATATTCTGGAATCTCCACTGGAAAGAAATGAGCATCTGAGGTGGTGGCAGGGACCGTTATTCTCCATTTTCTGTCATTTTACACTGTTGGAAAGAATAACACATGTCCTCAGCTAAAAAAAAAAAATACAGAAAAAGACTCAGTTTTAAATGGTATAAATAAATATATATATATCTATATATCTATATATAGATATATATATATCATTGAAATAGCCAAATGAAGAATGGATATTTTCTTGTTTGAGTGCCTAGGTAGGTAGAAGTAACATTAATCTCCATAGAAAGCACAGGAACCAAACAATCTCCATTATTCTTGTTTTTTGTGTGTTCATCTTCTTTTCCCCAACAGATTACAAACTCTTGAAGGCAGAGACATTTAGTTTATTGGCTCCACCATTGTTTGCCCCAGATCCCTAGGCCGTGATCTGCATATAAGCTCCTTTTCTTCAGACCAGGCATTTGTACAGCAAGAGGTTCTGTGTGCCTATTACTCTACTGGATATTGTGCAGGTTGCAGGATTAATGGAATGTTCGTGTCTGTGGAACCAGGGTCCCAGACAGTGCTACTGTGAGACATCTTGGTACCTCAGAAGCATATGCTAGTGAAAAAGGAAACAAAACCAGGACTAGTAAATCCGTGGAAGCCCTAGCAAGCATGGCTAGGCAGAGAGAAAACTATTTTCCTAAGGGCGTGGAATGTTCTGGAAAAGTCCGGGTATTCTAACCTTGGAGGCCCAGTCTTAAAGTTGGTAGGCCTTTGGGAAACTCCCGTTGGAAAGTCAGGTATCAGGGGTGAGTTGGACGAAAGTTGAATTACATTACGTATCTGAACAATGTCCATTCAAAGTCAGATCTCAGGTAGTGGTGGAGGATACATGATGTGAGGTCCAGTAACTCCAGAAAAGAGACTGACATGAATTTAACAGAATTTTAAGTGCCCAGTTAAGTGATGGGTGGATTCAGGGGGAGACTGTAAGGGCAAATTTGGCTAGTCTGTTGTGTGGGGATTATCTCCCCTAGTAGATATGCTAGGGGAGAACACACATCCCTAGCATATCTACTCCTGAGTGTACAGCAATAAAACTTAATTCTAAGTTCCTCCTGTTGTTTGAGCTGGAACTTCAGGTATTATGGGGTCCAGGATCAGCTCATTGCCTGACACCAACCTTTGCCTAGAAGGAAAACCTGTCAATGATTATAGGAATTTGGACAGGAGAAGGAAAAATCATGAGAGAAGAGTCATGAAGCAAGTAATGATTCCCAGAAATGGTTTTCATTCAGATTGAGGAAAGAAATTCAACATTGCTGTGAAAAAATAACAAGTGGTATGTGACTGCACAGGTAGTTACCAATTTCTACCATAATGCATTCTTGCAGTTTTGGGAACAGAGCATATCATTCTAAAACAAGTCATCTTTTCCCCCTAAAGAACAATGTAATAATTTGGATTGCATTTCTAACCAAGAATATGATATAAAACAAACTATAAATATGAACAACAGGACATTATAGAAGCAAAGATACAACTACAAATCTCTATAACAATTTAAGAGTAAAATTATGTGCCAAGTCCTATATAATGGATGTAAATATAGTGTGCACATTGATTACCCAAAAGGGGGTCCAATGTACCATAAAAATACACACAACACATAAAAATACAACTCTCATAAATCATAAATTTACCTAACCTGTTATGCTAAGTATAAAAAACAGTAACTAAACATTTAAGTAACAATAATTTTATGTGCCTTCTTAAAAAATTAAAGGGCTTTTTAAGGAATAATTTTGCTGACTCATATATTTGAAAAGAGATCTAGGAACACTTAAGTAGATGCCCTTCTTTTTCTTTACATAAACTTCACAATAGTACAATAACGTGTTGAAGATTATTTCACTGACCTTATGAATGTTTTAACAAGAGTAGCGTGATAGGATTTAATTCAATACATATTTATTGCATATCTACTAAAGAAAGATTGGGCCTGTGTTCAGTACTAGAAACATAGTGAGTATAGGATATACCTCTGTTCACAATCCCTCAGGGTTAGCCTCCTCTGGTTATCTGTACCCTCCGAACATATGATATTATAGTGTTCTCATTTACATATTTCTCTACACTATTAGGCTGTGAGTTACTTGAGAACGGGGAATTCCTTTTCTTATCTACAGATCCTCAGCTATTAGCAATGTGCCTGGAACAGAGTAAAAATAAATGATTTTTTAATTGAACTACTAGATATGTGTTGCCTGTGATTTTAAAATTATTATTACTTTGAAAGTAGGGAGGGATTCAATATGATTGATTTTACCTACCCTTAACTTCTTAGGCTATTCAGGTTATAATGCCAACTGTTTAGTCTCTAGCCTGACATGGGACCAAAGCAGTGATGATAGAAGAGAGAGAGAAAAAAAAAGGTTGTTAAAGGCCTCTTTCTGAGTGTTCACAGCTACAAAGTAGAGAAAGCTATTGACAGCTATTAGAAGAACTTCATACTTCATTGGAAAACCATAAAAAACAATTACTAGGTCTTTGGCTCAGATTTTTCAACAGGAGCTTCAAAACATCTCTCACAGAATTGCTAAGATAGGCATAAAGCTGGAAATCCATTCTCTGCTATTTTTGCCTTTTATACTTGGACTTTGACAGTAAGACTCCAAAAGACCAGGTAAAGGAAGAGAGAATTGACACACAGGTGCTAATTAGGAGAAAATTTCCCTGGGACTCATCAAAAGACAGAGATCCTTTAGAATTAGGGCTCACAATCCTGGGCAGTCAATATTAGAACTGCTGTGTTAAGTAAGGTTTGATGACGGGGATATTGAGCTTTGAACATGGGAAAAATTAAGAGGTAAGGACATCAGTATAAACATGGGTTTATAAGAGACCCACGTTTCCTAGGCAGTGAGTAAATCAACTTACATGTAACAGGTTGAGTATGTATTCCTTAGTAGATTAGATACATAAGATAGGAAAAAAATCAAAAGAAATGTGGATCAGGTTTTTGAGATGATTCAATATTATCCTCAACAATTATATTACAAGTGCGGGCTCTTAGTCGACATAAAACTACAGGCATTGGCAACAAATTTTTGTTATGAAAATTCCACTTCAAACATCTAACTACTTCTGCATGTATCAACTAGAAGTTAGTTCTTAACCACAGCCAATAAAAGCCAATGTTGGCCTACACATCTTAAAATTTGTGTGCTGCCCTTCCCCATCTGTGGGTTAATTAGAAGGTTAATTTCAGATTAATTACATAAAGGTGTGGGAGATGAGCAAGCTATCTCACCAGCAGACTTAGCAAAATCCCAAGAATCTGAAAGAATGCAATGAAATGTGGACAGGGAGCTTCCCCAATTTTCCTTCCAATTTGTGCAAGCCTGAGCATTGAACTCCTGGAGCTTCAGGTCATCTTTGAAAACAAGAGGGGTATTGGCCTGAACTTTTGTTTTTTCGTTGAGTCTCTGCCAGGTTTTGGTGTCAGGATGATGCTGGCCTATAGAATGAGATGGATAGGAGTTCTTCCTCCTCACTTGTTTGGAATAGTTTCAGGAGGAATGGTACTAGCTCCTCTTTGTACATCTGGTAGAATTTGGCTGTCTGGTCCTGGGCTTTTTGTTTTTGTTTTTGTTTTTGTATTTTGATTGGTAGGCTATTTATTACTGATTCTAATTCAGAGCTGATTATTGGTCCACTCAAGGATTCAGTTTCTTACTGGTTCAGTCCTGGGGGGATGTATGTGTCCAAGAATTTATCTGTTTCTTGTAGATTTTCTAGTTTATGTGCATAGAGTTGTTCATAGTAGTCTCTGACAGTTATTTATATTTCTGTGGGATCAATGGTAATGTCCTCTTTGTCATTTCTAATTGTGTTTATTTGGATCTTCTCTCTTTTCTTCTTTGTTAGTCTGTTTTTGGTCTATCTTATTAATTTTTTGAAAGAACCAACTCTGGATTCGTTGATCCTTTGTATGGTTTTTCATGTCTCAATCTCCTTCAAAGCACAATCCAACAACACATCAAAAAGCTAAACCACCATGATCAAGTAGGCTTTATCCCTGGTATGCAAAGTTGGTTCAACATATGCAAATTGATAAATGTGATTCATCACATAAATAGAACTAAAGATAAAAACAACATGATAATCTCAATAGATGCAGGAAAGGCTTATGATAAAATTCAACATCCCTTTATTTTAACAACCCTCAATAAACTACACATTGAAGGAACATACTTCAAAGTAATACGAGCCATCTATGGCAGACCCACAGCCAACATCACAGTGAATGGACAAGAGCTGGAAGCATTCCCCTTGAAAACTGGCCCAAGACAAGGATGCCGTCTGTCACCACTCGTATTCAACATAGTATTGGAAGTCCTGGCCAGAGCAATGAGGCAAGAGGAAGAAATAAAAGGTATCCACATAGGAAAAGAAGAAGTCAAAGTATTCTTGTTTGCAGATGACATGATTCTATATCTAGAAAAACCCATAGTCTTTGCCCAAAAGCTCCTTGAGCTGATAAACAACTTAGCAATGTTTCAGGATACAAAGTCAATGTACAGAAATCACTAGCATTCCTATACACCAACAACAATCAACCCAATTGTGAATGGGATTGCCTTCCAATCAAACCAGGAAGGCAACCCCATTCACAATTGCCACAAAAAGAAAAAAATACTTAGGAATACAGCTAACTAGGGAGGTGAAAGATCTCTATGAGAATTACAAAACACTGCTCAAAGAATTCAGAGGTGACACAAAGAAATGGAAAAATATTCCATGTTCATGGATAGGAAGAAACAATATTATTAAAATGGCCATACCGCCTAAAGCAATCTACAGATTCAATGCTATTCCTCTCAAACTACCAATAACATTCTTCACAAAACTAGAAAAAACTATTTTAAAATTCATATGGAACCAACAAAAAGCCTGAATAGCCAAGGCAATGCTAAGCGTAAAGAACAAAGCTGGAGACATCATGTTACCTGACTTCAAACTATTCTACAAAAAATACAGAATACTGTATGGTACTGGTATGAAAACAGACACATACACCAGTGAAACAGAATAGAGAGCCCAGAAATAATACTGCACACCTACAACCATCTGATCTTCAATGAAACGGACAAAAACAAGCAATGGAAAAAGAACTTCCTATTTAATAAATGGTGCTGGGATAACTGACTAGCCATATGCAGAAGATTGAAACTGGACCCCTTCCTTAGACCATATATAAAATTCAACTCAAGTTAGATTAGAAACTTTAATGTATAACCTAAAACTATAAAAACCCTGGAAGACAACCTAGGAAATACCATTCTGGACATAGGGACTGGCAAAGATTTCATGATGAAGACACCAAAAGTAATTTCAACAAAAGCAAAAATTGACAGACAGGACCTAATTAAACTAAAGAGCTTCTGCACGGAGTAGACAGACAACCTATGGAATGGGAGAAAATATTTGCAAACTATGCTTCTGACAAAGGTCTAATAGCCAGTATCTATAAGGAATTTAAACAAATTTACAAGCAAAAAACAGTTCTATTAAAAAGTGGGCAAAGAACATGAACAAACATTTTTCAAAAGAAGACATACATGTGGCCAAGAAACATTTGAAAAAATGCTTAACATCACTGATCATTAGAGAAATGCACATCAAAACCACAATGAGATATCATCTCACACCAGTCAGAATGGCTGCTAAAAAAAAAAACTATGAACAGATGCTGATGAGGTTGCAGAGAAAAGGAAACGCCTATATGCTGCTAGTTGGAACATAAATTAATTTAGCCATTGTGGAAAGCAGTGTGGCAATTCCCCTAAGAACTAAAAGCAGAATTATCATTTGACCCAGCAATTCCATTATTGGGTATATACTCGGAGGACTATAAATCATTCTACCATAAAGACGCATGCATGTGTATTTTCACTGCAGCACAATTTACAGTAGTAAAGATATAGAATCAATCTTAATGCCCATCTGTGGTAGACTGGATAAAGAATATGCAGTACATGTACACCACAGCATATGAAATCATGTACTTTGCAGCAACATGGTTGGAGCTGGAGGCCATTGTCCTTAGCAAACTAATGCAGGAACAGGAAACCCAATACCACATGTTCTCACTTAGAAGTGGGAGCTAAATAATGAGAACTCATGGATACAAAGAGGGCAACAACAGATACTAGGGCCTACTTGAGGGTGGTGGGTGGGAGGAGGGAAAGGATAAAAAAAAATACCTGTCAGGTACTATGCTTAGTACCTGGGTGACAAAGCAATCTGCAAATCCAAATCCCCTTGACACACGTTTACCTATGTAACAAACCTGTATATGAACCTAAAGTAAAAAAAGAAATATATATATATATATCTATTGATAAAAAAGGAAGAAGTCAGAGGAGTTTTTATGAATGGCATAATTGAGAGCTTTCAATAAAGGCCAAGAAGAGCTTCCAATAAAGGCCAAATTACTTGATATCTAATGACTATTAAATTACCTGATATCTGATGACTATTAAATGACAATTAGCTTGATATCTAATGACTATTAGAAAGAACAACTACAAAACACTGATGAAAGAAATTGAAGAGGACCAGAAGAGTTAATACTATTAAAATGACCATACTGTCCGAAGCAATCTACGGATTCAGTGCAACCCTATCAAAATACTAATGACATTTTCACAGAAATAGAAAAACAATCCCAAAATGCACATGAAACCACAAAAGACCCTGAGTAGCCAAAGCAATCCTGAGCAAAAAACAAAAACAAAAACAAAAACAAAATGAACCAAAGCTAGAGGCATCACACCACCTGACTTCAAAATATATTACAATGCTATAGTAACCAAAACAGTATGGTATTGGTATAATAACAGACACATCCCCAGTAGAACAGAATAGAGAACTCAGAAATTAATCCATGTATCTATAGCCTACTGATTTTTCCGAAGGTATCACGAACATTATTTGAGAAAAGTGCACACTCTTCAATAAATAGTGCTGGGAAAACTGGAGATCCATATGCAAAATAATGAAACTAGACCTCTATTTTCCACTGTATACTAAAATCAACTCAAAATGGATTAAAGACTTAATCGTGAGACCTGAAACTATAAAAATTTTAGAAGAAATCATAGGGGAAATGCACCCCCATGTTTAGTGCAGCTCTATTCACAATAGCTAAAACACTGGTCTAGGCGAAGATTTTATGGCTAAGACTTCAAAAGCACAGGCAACAGAAACAAAAATAGACAAATGGGACAATATTAAACTAAAAAGCTTCTGAACAGCAAAGGAAACAATCAACAGAGTGAAGACACAACTTGTACAATGGGAGAAAATATTTGCAAATTATTTATTCAACAAGGGAGTAATGTCCAGAATCTACAAGAAACTCAATTCTATGGTAAAAACACAAATAATCCCATTAAAAAGTGGGCAAAGGATTTGAGTAGATATTGCTCAAAAGAAGACCTACAAATGGCAAACAGATACGAAAACATGCTCTACGTCACTGCTTATTAGGGAAATGCAAATGAAAGCCACAATGAGATATTATTTCATCCCAGTTAAAATGGCTCCGATCAAAAAGACGCGCACAAAAAAATAACCAAAGTCGGCAATGATGTGGAGAAATAGGAACTCTTCTACACTGTTGGTGGGAGTGTAAATTAGTACAGCCATTATGGAAAACAGTATGGAGGTTGCTCCAAAAACTAAAAACAGAACTACTATACAATCCAGCAATCCCACTACTGGGTATTTATCCAAAGGAAAGAAAATCAGTATATCAAAGGGATACCTGCACTCCCATGTTTATGTAGCGCTATTCACAATATCCAAAACATGGAATCAACCTAAGTGTCCATCAACATGGAATCAACCTAAGCATCCATCCATTACATATATGCACCACATTTCTTTATCCATTATTGGATAAAGAATTGTGATGCATATACGTATTGGATATTTATTCAGCCATAACAAGAATGAAATCTTACATTTGCAGAAACATGGACGGAACTGGAGGTCATTATGTTAAATGAAATAAATCAGGGACAGAAAGACAAACTTCACATATTCTCACTCAGATGTGAGAGTTAAAAAGGTTGATCTCATGGAGGAGGAGAGTAGAATGATGGTTAGCAGAGTCTGGGAAGGGTGGATGAGGGCATGAAGGGAGGTTGGTTAATGAGTACAAGCATATGGTTTGATAGAAGGAATAAATGCTAGAGTTTGATAGTACAGTAGGGTGATGATAGTTAACAGTAACTGATTGTATATTTCAAGATAGCTAGAAGCGAAGATTTGAAATGTTTCCAGTGTAAAGAAATGGTAGATGTTTGAGGTGATAGTTATCCTGAATACCCTGATTTGATCATGACATGATGTCTGCATGTATCAAAATATCAGATGTACTCTATAAATATGTATAATTATGTATCAATTAAAATATTTTTTAAAAACCATTAAAAATCTCATCATGGTCAAAACAGAAATCATTATCTTTTTAATTCAGTTTTCAACATCTAGTTGTCAGTGCTAACCAGCATATTTCCAGGCTGCCACAACTTGGAGGAACCGAGGTGGAGCTATTTACATAGAGTACATTGAACCTGAATGGCACCCACTGGAGTTGAGCAGTGCCCTGGCCCTGCAATATACCCAGCCATCTTATTTCAGTTGCTGAACAAGACGATGTATTGCCTATGTGGAGCTTTTGTGAGAATCAGAGAAAAGCTTCCCATTCCTGCGGGATGATGCAGCCTGCACCAGACCCCTTCTTCAGCAGACATTGTGCAGAGCACACCTGGACAGTTGTATCTGCAGCCTAACCCTGAGGGCATGTTTTGTAGCCTTTGTCCCTAGCAGTTAAGCCAATGAGCTTGTGTTCTCAGGAGCATCTCTCAGATTTGTTTTCTAATGCCAACGGTGGGAGCTTGTTCCGCCTGGATATGGGTCACCCCACACTGTTTTCTGTGGTGTAGAGGTCTGGCCAGAGCTGGGGCTGGTGCCAGTCAGGTGTTTTTTACGTCCAGGCAGCAAAGTCTGGGATGTTTGACATTCTCCTCAGATACGCAGCTCTACCAGTTGTGGTTCACAAAGCCTGTGGCACCTTCCCAGTCAACAGAGTAGCACACCAGTGATCCAAGCCTGGGCCACTTTGTCTGTGCTCTAGTTTGCATCAAAAGCCAAGCTGAGAGGAAAGGTTGCAACTAAAGAACTTTAACAGATATGTGATGCATCTGCTCTCTATTAGCCATAACCACATTTTATCAACAGGCAGCTACAGGCCCGGACTCATAACTTAGCCCCATCAGGATCACTGAGTTACCCTTTGATATCATAGCCTTGGTATTTGTATTGAGGAGTGTATGAGAACTCTTATCAAATGTATAATGTCTGTATTTGCTTTGAAAATTGTTATCGGGAATATTATTCATTATGTTGTTCACTTGTCTTGTGTTAGGTCCCAAATGAGAAACTTTGTTTGGAATTTGGTTTTGGAGGATATCTACTTATTTCTCTAATTTATTCATTTGACAAGAAAAACCAGGAAGCTTATACCCAACATGAATGTGTCATCTCTATAATTATATTTACCTTTATGGTTAGTTATTTTAGGTATTTACTTTCTGTGACCTTGGCATTTTTCCTTTTTAAACCATACCACATATGTTCTTTGCTGTAAGTTATCCTAAATTCACCCTACGCCCTTTCATTGGGAAGAAGATAGCTTATGTATTAAAAAACAAATTAATGAAATGAAACTATGTGGAAATCAATGTAGGTTGGTCTACATTAAATTCCAAGTTATAAAGCCATTAAAACATAATGCGATCCCAATTTCAGTAAAGATTTATTATAGATACATTTTAAATACTGAGTCCCCATGCTATATTTACAGTATTACCAAGTTTATATTCAGATGTTCCAACCTTACCATTCCATAATGTGGAAGTGCCTAGAGTGCTTTACTTGGTCTGACATGCGCTATTAAATAGCCCATTTTGTTACTTCTCAGTTTTCAAGTGATTCAGTCAGTCACTTCGCAATTGCAGGCAAATAGGAATACATGTTGTTATATGCAGCCTGATAAAGTCACCATTTGCATTCACTGTGAATGGATCCCATCTCTGTCTTGTGCTTTCCATCATACATCCTGTGAGTGCTACCTGCCAGTATTAGGGACATTCCTTCAGGTTTTGCCATTTATGTTTAAAGAGCTAATGAATGACTGTGAATTATTTGGTACGCTGCTTCTTAGAAAAACGTAATAGAAAGGATTTGTTGTTTGTTTGTTTCATGGCGATTAAAAAAAAATAAGTCTCCTGTGTAGAAAATGTAATTATGTTCACAGTCTGCCAGAATGATTACTTAAGTCTCGTCATAATAATTAGTTCTTCTCGTTTCAGTTATTCAGTACAATTTTACAAGTACGTATTACCTTCTTACAGATGGTTAATAGTGAAAGATTCCTTTTTACTGTATATGAAACCAGACAGTGGTGCCATTGCCTTCGTTCTGCTGGTAGACAAAGGATTCAAAATTAAGGTGGGGAAGAAGGAGACAGAAACGAAATATGGACTCCGAATTGATAATCTTTCAAGGTACAAATTTCAAATATTTAAAAAAGATTTCTACAAAAATGTCTTAAAAGCAATTTTTTCCTCAACCTTAAGTAAAAAAGGAGTTTAAAAAGTGGTAGAAAATTGAAATTTAGAGCTCATCCTCAATCAATAGTAATGAAACCACATTTTTTCTTGTATGTATTTTAAAGAATATCCTATGTGCAACAGAATCGGAATAAACAATCCCATATGTAGATGTTTGCCTATGTTAACAGAATTTACTACTCAATTTGCCAGAATACTAAACAGATAGAGTGATAGTTCACATTTTAAAAATAAAACTTTATAAATCAATATTCTTTAGTTAACAAAACACCAAAAGAGTGATTTGATTTATAAAAATTCTGTTGCACACAGATTTTAAGAAAGGTATCTTCTTTTCTTTGAGACAGGGTCTCATTCTGTCACCCAAGTTGTAGTGCAGGGGTGCAATCTTGGCTAACTGCAACTTCTGTCTCCCAGGTTCAAGCGATTCTTCTACCTCAGCCTCCTGAGTAGCTGGGGATACAGGTGCCTGCCACCACACCTGGCTAAATTTTGTATTTTTTGGTAGAGATGGGGTTTCATCATGTTTGCCAGGCTGGTCTCAAACTCCTGACCTCAAGTGATCTGCCCACCTCGGCCTTCCAAAGTGCTGGGATTACAGGCCTGAGCCGCCACGCCCAGCCAAGAAAGATATCTTGAAAGGACACTCATGTACACTTATTATAGATTTTGTTAGTGAGTACATGTGTATGTGATCTTTCTGGAAGATTGCAGTTATACCAAGTATGTGTGTCTTTATATATATAGATCTATTTGTCTCTATATAGCTCACCATCATGTATATGAGTATATATGCATTTCTCCCTGTATGCAGTTACCGACCTAGCTACATATTCCCTTACCAGTTTACCTGTGTGTGTGTACGTGTATGAGAAGATGTTGAACTTCCTGACGATACTCTGTGAGAATGGAACATTTAAGATTGTTACTGGAAATGTAATGTGCTGCCATTACACCTTCCTCCTGCATTCCTGTTTTACAGTGAGCCACAGAAGTCTGGCCACAGTTCTCATTGGTTCCTCACTTTACTGGCCGCTTTATCTGCATTTACCACACTTGCCTACTTGTATGTCATTGCCGAATGAGGCCATTCACAGCCAGGTCTCGTTACCTTCCTTCCTGGTGTAAGATCCCCCCCATCGTTTTATCAGATAAGACCAAATTCCCCCACTCATTATTGAAGGGCATTTATTTCCCTGCCTTTATTTGAAATTCCTCCCTAATACACCTTGCAGGTTCTATGAAGGCAGCATTTTTTCTTGCCTCTTTCACTTTGCTTTTCTTGTGCCCATGTTTGGAATAGTTCTTTTATCCCCCCTTGATTCTGACTCACATCCTGTGATAACGTCTTGTCTTGTCTCTTCTGTAAAGTCTTCGCATAACTGGTTTTCAAATGCATTTTAGCTCAATTGGAGAAGTGCTTGCAGGATGGTTCAAGCCTAGGCACCTTCTGTGCCCTCTTGTCTCCATCCCTAAAAACCTGTGTCTCCTTCACCACATGTGATGGGGTTGCTTCACTCCTCTCAGCTCCAGCATGTCTCTCCTCTCCTGTCTCCACAGCCCGGCAGCGTTAGCCTCCCTCTGATGGCTTACTGACTTTCAGACAAAAGCCAGCAGCTACCACTGACATATCGAGGAAAACAGTTTGGACTTGCCTAATTTTTATAAATGATTATTTCAGAATCTGTGAACACAGCCCCTTCTCTGCTTCTCATCAGGATCATTGCCTTTCCTCAAAAAAGCAACCTCCCTCCTCACTCATAGTCTTCTTACATTGGTGTGGTGGTAGATTTCTGCCTACATGGCCGGAATACAGCTGGCTGCAACACTCTGTTTTCCTTTGAACTTCAAATTTGGATAACTTATTTTTCCCTCTTGGTAATAGGTGGAATTCTGACACTTGGCATTAAAAAAAACTTTCTGTAATCCACTCTAAGTTTTTTTAAACATTTATAAATCTGTAAGAGTTTAGGATCGTTTAGTTAGTAGTGACAGAAAAATCTAATGCAAACTGGCTTACACCAAAGAGAACTAAATAGCCATGTTGAGCGTGACTGATTCCCTTGTGGTAGCAAGATGGCCACCTCTCACACTGACACCAAATTCCGCGGAAGCAGGAGAGTCCCTTCCTGGCATTCCTGAGCAAGTCTTCACATTTGCTCAGGAATGGCCGAAAGAATACTCCTGTATATTTGTTACAAGAATGGATGAACAAATGTATGTTGAGTGTCTTTTTTTTCTGGTATCAATGTTTAATTGATTATTATTGCAAAAGAACAGTTTTCCTATGATTAGTGAAGTAGAAAATTCACAATATATTTAAGAGTCTGGATTTAGTTGCATGCTGACCGGGGGTCCGAGCTCCTGCCAGACTGTGAATTCGTCTATACATTCCTATCCTAAAGCTACATGAGTGGGTAGAACTGGCTCACACACTCATGCCAGAACCACCTTCTGGGACCAGAGGGATGGAATATGCCATTTTGCTTAGCTTTGGTGAAGAGAGGGGATGATATTTCCAGAAGCTGAGGGAATGATAATGATACCAGGCAGCACAAAAGGGAAGTGTCCTCCAGAGCAGGGGTCCTCAACCCCCTTGGGGTATCAGTCCAAGGCCTGTTAGGAACTGGGCCGCACAGCAGGAGGTGAGCAGTGGGCGAGGGAGCATTACCACCTGAGTTCCACCTCCTGTTAGATCAGCCATGGCATTAGATGCATTAGATTCTCACAGGAGCTTGAACCCGATGGTGGATCACACATGTGAGGGATCTCGGTTGCCCGCTTCTCATGAGAATCAGATCACCTGCTCACGACCTGAGGTGGAACAGTTTCATCTCGAAACTACTCCCCATCATCCGTGGAAAAATTGCCTTCCACAAGCCTGCCCCTGGCACCAAAATAATTGGGGACTGCTGCTGTATAGGAGCCGACAGCTCTCTAACTAATACATAAAAGCAGAACCTTGCTTTACCCCTCTTTCTTCATCCTCCTCATGCTCTAGCACACAGCTCCAGGTCTACGGTAAGTACCTTTCTGCATGTTTGCGTGAGTGAATGATTAAGTAACCTGAACGTTTATTTTTGTTGTATTGAATATATTTTTAGAAAGCAACCTTTCCCCTCACTCATAGTCTTTTTATCTTGGTGTGGTGCTAGAAATGTACCCAAAAAATGTTAAAATGCCTGCTTTTTTGATGTTCTTTGCCTAATACTTTCAGTTTATGTTTGGTATACTACCAAATAAAAAAGAACATGAGATAGAACACAGAGTGACCGTTCTTTTCTACATTTGGCTTTTCTTTAAAGGACGCTTATTTTAAAATGCAACAGCTATAGACATGCTCGGTGGTGGGGAGGGGCTATAGAAGAATTCATCCAGAAACATGGCACCAACTTTCTCAAAGATCATCGATTTGGGTCGTATGCTGCTATCCAAGAGAACGCTTTAGTTAAATGGTAAGGTATTATTGCCCTAAGTCTGTCAAGGCAGTCATACATAGCGTCTAATATTATGCTGGCCTAAATTCACCTGGAATCAATTTTCAAAACTGTGAAAGATTATGCATTACACCTAACTAGGGCTTCTCTTTTTGTGATAGTTATGGCACTACCCGATCATAGATTAGTTTTTCAATTTCTGCTTTTAAGATTTTTTCACAGTGAGCTTAGCTAGCTTTAGATTGTGAAGTTTGACTTTTAAAGCTAACTTCACACTTTTCTTTAATGATGCAAATGGAAGATTTATTTAAGTTATTAGCCCTAATTTAGGAAAAAGCATTTACTTGCTAGATATTTCTTTTAAATAAAATCACACTTAGCATGTTTTTCTACCATTGAATTGGAAGCTAGTTTGCTTTCAGTCTCAGAAGAAAAACTGTAAGTTCGACAGGATAGAAGAATTCATCTGGCGCCTTAGGATGATGAGGCTCAATAAATTTGTTGTTCTCTAACCAGAGAAAAATCAGGCTGTTTACTACTTACTGCCCTTCCAAGGCAGCAAGGAAGCTGGTATTTTCAATCCTTGTTTTCCAGTTACGTAAAGTCAGTGGCGGTTGTGTTATGTGGACCCTCTAGGCGGTGGCTACCATGTTTTGCTTTACCATAAGATATGTTTCTTTTCTTTTTTGACAACAAAAAGGAACAATAAACTTGTCTTTCAGGTATGTCAATGCCAAAGGCTATTTTGAAGATGTGGCAAATGCAATGGAAGAGGCAAAAGAAGAGATTTTTATCACAGATTGGTGGTTAGTATTTGTCCCTGGGACGTTTTTCAGGATGTCTCCATGTCTGGAAATGGACCGTGGTATAGTGCTGCTCAAGAATGACACATTATGAAAATCAGCAGTATCGATGGTTTGGCCAGAGTCTCAACCAATGAACTAAGCCTTCAGTGAAAGGCCTTTTCAAAAACCTTGGCCTCAACAATATTCTTAAAATACTTAGTTTGAACAATTTGGTTTTGTATTTGCATTTGGGGTCAGACTTCCAAGTATTCATTTCAGTAAAGATTATGCTGTAATGTAAGTACAGTTACAGAGGTAATGGTGTCCTTGGGTGTCTTTTGCTAATTTTGGTATGTCTATCATGAGGTCCAGTGAATATACTTCTAAGCTGTCCTTTTGATGTTGAAATAGTTCCACTTGCCTGTTACTGTAAAGATATCCTCTGTAATGACCAGGCCTGGTCAGCTGTTCTAGAGATATATCAGGTTTCAACTTTGTGACCACCTTAAAAAAATGTCCATAAGAGTCACTACGCTTATTCAAGTCACCAGAAGCCTCCTATCTGAAACTCATTTAGTTCTTGGGAAATTTACTCCTGGAGTTGGTGTAG
Source organism: Cacajao melanocephalus (assembly GCA_963573385.1). Taxonomy (NCBI): domain Eukaryota; kingdom Metazoa; phylum Chordata; class Mammalia; order Primates; family Pitheciidae; genus Cacajao; species Cacajao melanocephalus. The sequence goes on from CAUYLG010009048.1 coordinate 76,239, forward strand.
GCATTTTAGTCTGACTTCAGTTCCAACCATTCATCTGCCTGGAAAGTTAAAACCCATTACACTTGCCAACACTGGCTGTGATGGAAATGGAAATGTCTAAAATATGTTTTCCTTCTAGGAACTTATTAACAGTTGCCTGAATGCATCTTATTTCACTCTATCCAGTTTCCTTCCAAAAGGTGCCTTACGTAAATTGTTAACGTATCATCATAATTTATTCCCTTCTAATTCTAGGTTTTGTGGGCCGTGTCAACGTCTAATTCAAGAACAGGAGCACATCTTTTGCTTCAGTTGTCTGGAAATCTATAATTCTAAGGCATGCTTTCTTATCGTTGGCCCTGTTGACACCTTGGGCCAGATAATTCTTTGTTGTAGGGGGCTGTCATTTGTGTAGGATGTTTAGCAGCATCCACTAGGTACCAGGAGCAAGTTCCCAGTTGTGGCAACCAAAATATCTTCATACATTGCTGGATGTTCCCTGGTTGGAGTTGGGAGAGGATGCAGGATCCCTGCTGGCTGGGAATCACTGATAGAGGAGATAGACAGGGTATATGGTGACGAACATGCTTATGCTGGTGGCAGAGCTTAATTCTGGTTTTCCTATTCTTGCCAAACTTTATCTTTTCAGTCAGTTACCAGGAAGAAAAAAAATGTTTCCTACTTAAGAGCTATGCCATTGGTTGAATATTTTATAAACACTTGTGATCATAAATTTGTGCCAGTGAGTACTATATTCTTTTAAAAATATATTTCTGAAAGTTTGGTGAAGATGTGAGAGAGACTAAAAATAGTTTTTCTGTTGAGTCCAGATTTTCATGCTTTATGTCTGAACACCAATTTTTTTTTTTTAACTTTTAAATTCAGGGGTACAATTGCCGGTTTGTTAAATAGGTAAACTTGTGTTATGGGGCTTTGTTGTACAGACGATTTCATCACCCAGGTATTAAGCCTAGTACCCATGAGTTATTTTTCCTGATCCTCTTCCCTCTACCCTCTGAAAGGCTCTAGTGTGTGTTCCGTGTGTCCATGTGTTCTCATCATTTAGCTCCTACTTCTAAGTGAGAATATGTGGTATTTGGTTTTCTGTTCCTGTGTTAGTTTGCTAAGGATAATGGCCTCCAGCTCCATCCATGTGCTGCAAAGGACATGATCTCATTCTTTTTTATGGCTGCATGGTATTGTGTGATGTATATGTACACATTTTCTTATCCAGTCTATCACTGATGGTCATTTATGTTGATTCAATTAAACATATAAGGAATTGAACCCTGTATGTTTTACACTCTACTTTCAGCAAGTGAATGAATCAGGAGTTATTTATTTTTCATGACTGCACTAGGATACCATTTTATTACAACACACCGTTAGAACTAAAACCTTCACAGTATTTTCCCTCAAACAAGTAAAGAAAATTCTTATGCAAGCATATTGCAAATAGGAGCAGTCAGAAACTTAACCAAACTCTTAATATGCATAGATCAGAGAGGGTGGGGTTATCTACCACAGTCTCTGTATAGATTGTGTATGGTAAATATGACAAAAATAGGATTAATAAAACAGAAGAATACAAAAGAAAAACAGTGAACAGAGATTTTTTAAAAGAGGGAATTTGTAAAGGGTAGAGAAATAGAAGAGACAAAGGTTGGGCTGGAAACAAAGGTTGTAGAGAAAATAAATCAGCATTGCATTACCAACTGGTTCACAAAGACTATTCTAGGTAAGAGAATACATGTTTTATATGTATTTAAGTTGGTTTTAAATGTAATTTTTGAAAAGTTGATTTTAATATTGTTAGTGTTTTTCACATGATGGGTTGAGCTTCTTTAGTAATTGTTTATTAAAATAATTTAGTAGGTTGTGACCAGCATTTTTGTTTTTTAAAGAATGACATAGGATCGGAAAGGGAAGGGAAAAGAAAAGAAAGGAAGGTGCAATGTAAGTGGTAATAAGGGATACTAAATTTGGAAACTATTATTTCAGTTGTAGATAGACAGAAACTTATTTCGTTGTAGATGGATGGATAGATAGATGATAGATAGATAGATAGATAGATAGATAGATAGATAGATAGATAGATTGATAGATCAGATATTGGTTTGGGTGTATAATGTGTTTCTTTCTGCAGCTTATAGTCCAGAAGTTTATAAGTTTGAAAGTCACTGACTTCCACAAATGGTTAGCAAACTTTTTCTGTAAAGAACCAGAGACTAAATATTTTTTTAGGCTTTTCAAATCACGTATGGTCTCTGAAGCATATTGTTTTTTACAGCTCTTTAAAAATATAAAAACAATTCTCAGCTCACAGGCCATGCTAAAACAGCCTATGGGCAGCATTTGGCTTGTGAGTTATAGTTTGTTGACACCTATCTTAGAAGGCAGATTTAATTTACCACATTTTATCAATACTAAGAGCTAAATATAGTGTTTTAAAAAGTTGTGCCGTTTTACATTTGCACCAGCAATGTATGAGAGTTACAATGCTTCCACATAATTGCCAGCACTTGGTGTTGTCCATCTTTATTTCAAAGGGTATACAATAGTGTTTTATTATGATTTTAGTTTGTATCGGCAATATCATTTCATGTTTAGCAAATTTTCATGTGATATCTGGACGTTTGTTTAACTGTTCAAAGCTTTTCCCTTTTTTGAGAGGGGGTTTTGTTTGTCTTCTTATTTAGTTGTAGGAAATCTCTGTACATTCTAGTTAAAGTAGTTGTTCCATTTCATTCTGGCCTCCATGATTTCTGGTGAGAAATTCTCAGTCACTTGAATACATTGTTCCCCTTTAAATGTGTGTTACTTTTCCTCGGAGTGGTTTCAATATTTTCCCTTTGTCTTTGGTTTTCAGCAGTTTGGCTATGTTGTTTGGGTTTATCCTGTTTGGGGTTCTCTGAGCTTCCTGAATCTGTAGTTTTATATCTTTTGCCAAATTTAAGAAATTGTTAGCCATTATTTCTTTACACATTTTTTTCTGAACTTGCCTCTTTCTCTTCTCCTTCCGAATCTCCAATGACACAAATAGTGTCTTATTTATTTGCCTTGAGATTCCTGGACTCTTTCCTCCATGACAGGGTTCCCAACCCCCAAGCCAAACCAGTCCCCAGGCTGTTAGGAACCAGGCCACACAGCAGGAGGTGAGCCAGTGGTTGTGGGGAAGGTAGCAAGCATTAGCATTCCTGCCTGAGCTCCGCCTCTTGTCAGAGCAGCCGTGGCATTAGATTTTCAAAGGAAGGAACACAAACCATATTGCAAACTGTGCATGTGAGGGATCTAGGTTGCTCGCTTCTTATGAGAATCTAACTAGTGCCTGATGGTCTATCTGAAGTGTAACAGTTTCATCCAGAAATTGTCCTTCCCCCAACTTCCTGCCCATGGAAAAATTGTCTTCCGTGAGACTGGTTTCTGGTGCCAAAAAGGTTGGGGACTGCTGCTCTATGATCTCCATTCTGGTATTGAGCCTATCCTGCTAGGTTTGGGGGATTTATTGTTTGGTTTTGTTTTTCTAGTGTTTTTGGTAGTTGTGTTTTTCACTTTGAAAATTTTTATGTGGTTCTTCTTTATATCTTTTTCTATGAGACATTTTTGTCTTTCCATTCATTTTCAGAGTGTTCACCCTTACTTAGAGCATTTTAATAATATCTGACAAAGCCTTAAGTAGATAATTTCAATATCCCTGTCATCTTGATATTGACATCTGTTGACTCCCTTTTCCTTACAAGATAACTTTTTTTTTCCCCCTGGTTGTGTGCCAGGTACTTTTATTATGTTCTAGAAAATTTAAATATTATGTTATAAGACTCTGAGTCTTGTTTGAATCCTGTGGATAATGTTAGTATTTTTGTGTTAGCAGGCAATTTACCAATTTCAGTTCAGGCTTAAAGTTTCAAGCAGCCTTTTATGAGTGTTGTTTTAATGTCGGTTTTGTTGTTAATGCCTTTGCGGTTCTATTCAGATCTGTCCCATATGTATGCCACCTAGTGGCCAGCTGGGACTTGGCTGGTGGTCTGTTCCTCAGTTTGGTTCTCAGCCTCTTAGGTGTGATGTTTAGGATGAAATCCATGCATAGGCAGCTTGGGAGTAAGCCAGGAAATCAGAAACAACTTTATGGAGTTGTCTTCTAGCCTGAAAGGTGGGTTTTTTATTTACACTGCTCTGCCATGTGCTTTCTCTGATGGCACCCATGTCCAGAGCCAAGCCAGGTGTAATTACATCATCAATGGAGAGGAAATTTCCTCTCCCTCAGAGGTTTTAGTACCTTTGGACTCTCCACTGCACCCTGTCACTACCAGAGGTCCTTTTCTTTCTCCTCAAGTCTGAACTAGAGGATTTTTGAAGTTCTGTCTGTGCTAATGCCCGTCTCCAAGTTTTCCTGCCAAGTCAAGGAGTCAAAGGGGAAAAAGGTGGTTAACTTATCACTGGTTAAGTGGTGCTTCAAATTCTGTTCTTTTTCTGTATTGAGGTTTCCACTTAGTTAGCTCTTATACATATTTTGTTAAACTTTTCACTGAGTACTTTATGTTTTTTGATATTATTGTAAATGATATTTTAAAATTCATTTTCCAATTGCCGGCATACAGAACTAGAAATACAACTGTTTTTTGATTTTTGTGTATTGACCTTATATCTTGTGACCTAGCTAAATTCATTTAGTGGTGCTAATAACTTTTTTATAGATTGTTTAGGATTTTCCTATAGATGTTTATGTGATCTATGAATAAAGACAGTTTTACTTCTGTTCTAATCTGTATGCTTTATGTTTTATTTTCTTACCTTGTTGCATTGGCTAGTATCACCAGTAAAATGTTGAATGAAAGTGGTGAGAATGAGCATTTATACCTTGTTTCTAATCTTAAGAGGAAAGCATGCAGTTTTGTTATCATTATGTATGATGTTAGACATAGATTTTTTATAGGTACCCTTTATTACACTGAGGAAATTTTTTTCTGTTTCTAATTTATTGTTAATGGATATTGAATTTCATCATTTCTTCTGCATTTGTTGAAATAATAATATTTTTCTCCTTTTTGTTGTTACTGTGGTGAATTATATTGATTTCCAACTTTTAAACCAACCTTGTATCTTAGGATAATCCCACTTGATTGTGATCTAGTATTATTTTTATACATTGCTGTGTTTTTGGTAAATATTTTTACTTCTGTGATCATAAGGGATGTTCTTTAGTTTTCTTTTCTTGCACTGTCTTTGTTTGGTTTTAGTATCAGGATAATGCTGACCTCATTAAATAAGATAGTAAGTTGTTCCCTCCTTTGTTTACTGAAAGAATTTAGCTTGTACTGACATAATTTCTTTCTTAAATATTTGATAAAATTTAATTATTTAATAAATTCTGTAAAGTTGGCAGAGTCTGTAGTTTTCCCTGTGGGAAAGTTTTAATTACAAATTAAGTTTTTCAGGAGCTATAAAGTCGGTTTCAATTGCTTTTTGTTTTAATTTTGAAAATATTTTATTCAAGGAATTTGTTTATTTTATCTAAAATACCACAAATAATGGCATAAAGTTATCTTTAATAGTTATTTATTTAATGTAATTTTAATGCCCCTAGACCCTATAGTGATTTCCTTTCACTCTTTTTTTTTTTTTTTTTTTTTTGAGGCAGGGTCTTGCTCTGTTGCCCAGGCTAAAGTGCATTGATATGATCATGACTCACAGCAGCTTCAACCTTCTAGGCTAAAGCAATCCTCCTACCTCAGCCTCCTGAGTAGCTGGAACTTCAGACATAAGCCACCATGCCTGGCTAATTAAAAAAAATTCTTTTTTTTGTAGAGACAGGGTCTTGCTTTGTTGCCCAGGGTGGTCTCAAATTACTGGGCTTAAGCAATCCTCCCATTTTAGCCTCCCAAAGTGCTGGGATTATAGGTTTGAGCCCATCCTTTCAATCATTTTTTGTCGTTTGTTTTTTTTTAGCCTTCATAGAAGTTCACAAATTGTATTGATATTTCAAAGAGCCAACATCTAGTTTCATTTAATTTTCTCTGTGGGTTTTCAGTTTTATATTTCATCAAGTTCCATCTTTTATTTGTTATCCCTCTATCTTCTTTTACTTTGGGTTTAATATCTTCTTTTTCTGTCTTTTAAAAGTGGAAAGTCTGATCATGAATTTAAAAATTTTTGTCTTTCTCATGTAAGCATTTAAATCCATTAAGTCTTCTAAGTGGTACACTTACTTAGAGGTACATTTTGACATCTCTGAAATCAGGGATGCACCTTACATTCTTACAGTGATAGTGGTCATGATTTTTTCTTTCTTAGTGGTACATGCAGTAACGATGCATCCTACAATCACTGTTGTCCTAGATTCAATGAAATTTAATATTAAACAATTCTTTTAAACTGTTTATAAGTAAGTAAAGATCCTTATGTAATAATGCTTGGTAAGTTATAGCTGCTTTCTTCTTACCATGTAGCCATGGTTTATACTTCGTTTATAGCATGATATAACATCTTTTTTCTTTTTATGCATTATCCTCAAAATTGAAGGCTCCTTGAGAGCTATCTTAAGATTCTTCAGAGTACCAAGTAGAATGCTCAGTATGCAAGGGTACAAGTTTGTGGTTTAAACAAAATAAATGATTGGTAAAGACTTAATTGCAGAGTATAACATTAAAAGTCACCCCCAAACTGAAGCTCTTTGAGCCCATATTTAATGTATACATCAAAAAATTGCAATTGTGTATATGTTGTTGGTTATCTCACTTTTGGTGAACTAGCAGTGCCCAGCAATGTGTTTTACTATTTAAAACAGACTTCTTTTTAATGCCTCTTTGATCTTTTCTGATCAGTTGCTGTGCTTTATTTGTTTGTTTGCTTGTTTGGACATAGATTACCTTTGAGTTTGTTTCCACTCTAAATTAAATATGCAAACGCTTACACTGTCCAAACTCTTCCTTTGTCTGTTTCCTTATTTATTTTACCCAATAACATTTTCTTTAGAAACTTTATCTCTGGGTTTTAATTTTCTTTAACTGAATGAAATAGAGCATAAAATTGATTTCTTTTAATCTCTTCAGCTCCTTAAAGCACTTTTGATGTCACATGCTTAGAGGACTCCCTGGCTAGGCAGTACTCCAGTGCAGAATTCCATTAGGCTTTCATCCTTACAGAGTCTACCCCTGCTCCCTCAGGTCTAGCAGTTCAGTGGACAAAGGACTGTTTTTTACTGTTTCTTTTCTCTCAAGACAGGGAAGTTACATTATGTACATATTTAACTCAGAAACTAACTTTAGAACCCAGCCCCAGGGGAAAAATGATTCTACTGTACTCTTAGCTGCCTTATGACACTACTGAAGGAGAAGAGCCTAGGAGCGCCCTCCTGCACTGGAAAAACTTCATCTATCAGCCTACCTTCCTTCTCCTCTGTCCACAAAGCCCCAGGTTCCACAGATGCTGCTCGTTTGTGTAGGAAGTGTCTGTGTATCCATTAGAATGCTTTCAGTGTGGGGTAACAGAATGTTCAACTAATGGGGGCTTAAACACTGAAGATTTATTTTTCACATTTAATGTTAAGTCTAAAGTTAGGCAATTTTGGGTTGGCAAAGTGGTCTAGTGATTCTGGGTTTATGGTCCTCTCCTTCAAGTTTCAATATTGCTGTACCTCTGTAAGCATCATACTCCTGTACAACATCCATCCTAAAGCTGGAAGTGTGGGCAGGGCTTTCTCTGAGAGAGAGGGAAAGAGAGAGAAAGAGAGGGAGATGGATAGCGAGTGAGGGAGAAAGAGAGAGAAACTAAGATGGACATTTTGTATGGCTAAAGGCTATTTTTCCCATATGAAGTTGCACTTAGATTTATAGTAAAACTTTTAGAGTACCCACCACAATGGAGGATGATGATGGCATTTGGGCTGAAATTACCTTTATTTCCTATGACACAATCAGAACTTTGTATTTTGTTTTAGTTACTTGAAATCTTGGTTTCATTATTTCAGGCTGAGTCCAGAAATCTTCCTGAAACGCCCGGTGGTTGAGGGAAATCGTTGGAGGTTGGACTGCATTCTTAAACGAAGAGCAGTATGTACTTTCCCAGAAAATGTGGATACAATGTTTTAACTCTCTGTTATCTCTGCAATGCTTTTCTTTTCAGACCCTTTCACATGTATACATTTTTACTTTAGAGGTTGATGAAAAGTAGGATAACTGATGTTTTCCAGTTCATCTGGTTCTATTTTTTTTCCTATTGCTTTGAGTGCATAAACATTTTAGACTAATTCACAGCATGGATTGTGTTAGCATCTCTGATTTTTATTTTTGAATCAGTTATGGGCAGCTAATTTTATAGGCAAAACATTATAATAAAATTTCATCACTGAATAATAAATGATGAAATGGAGCATAGCATTTAATTGTATTCATTATTTTGTCATTTAAGCAAAAAAAAAAAAACTCATCTGGTGAATGGTTTCAGCTAGACGGGGCTAACATGGTGTAGAATAATATTAAAGGGGGAGGAATAGTCACAGTTGGTGGCGTTTTGCCCCAGTTTTGGTAAGTTCATGGTAATAATGTGAAGCTGTTTCCTGAGTAGTTGACCCTGTACATTCTGGGTGAACATTGTGTGTGCGCTTTTTGGTTATAAAAAGTAAATAACTAAAGCAATCTAGGCTTACTAATGACTGCATTCATATTTCTAATGATTTTCTAAATGTAATAGGCCCTCAACAAAATTAAATTAGTTTAAAATAAAAATAGATCTGGATTATTTCGCATGTCCAAATTAGGAAGTGCTAACTTACTATTATCAGAAACTATCTTAACCTTTTTTTTTCTTTTTTAGGACAGATTTTGTCCTTTTTTGCTCAGGCTGGAGTGCAAGGGCGCGGTCTCCGTTCACGGCAACCTCTGCCTCCTGGGTTCAAGCAATTCTCCTGTCTCAGCCTCGCAAATAGCTGGGATTACAGGTGTCTGCCACCACACCTGCCTATTTTTTATTTTTATTTTTAGTAGAGACGGTTTCACCATGTTGGCAGGCTGGTCTCGAACTCCTGACCTTAGGTGATCCATTCACCTCGGCCTCCCAAAGTGCTGGGATTATAGGCATGAGCTACCATGCCCGGCCAGGATTCATGTCTTGGGCTCAGTCCTAGCCTTACCAGACTTCTTCCTACCTATTGAATGGGCAGTAACTTTCTCTATGTTTCTCTCAGTGAAATGGCATCTTTTCCATTTTCCCTAGAGATTCTATTTTAGTATATTTTTCCAGACTTGCCTAGCAATCTGTACTAATATTAGTATGTTTTTTCCTTATAATATTTGATCAATACCTCACTATTTTAGGTTTCAATCAATATGTATTTATTGAATGTTTTCTGTGTGCAGGGCATTTGGCTAATCATATGAGGAGGTACGTAAATAAAAGCCACGATTCTTAAATTGAAGGAGCTTGTAAAATCTACACAAGTGTCAGTTGGGTACAGAAACAGTTCCTCGATTTAAAAGCAAGAGAGAAAGCATTGAGCAGGTCTGGTTGGGGAGCCCCTTACAACATGAAGGATGTGGGGCATTTAGGATGGACAAACATTTTTAAAAAAGGAAAGAAGAACTTTCTAGGTGTAGCAAGTGTTGTGAGGAAACAGCAGTGCCAAAGACTTTGTCAGGCACAGTAGGGAGGTTGATCACACTTGAGTGTTAGCATACCCGGATGGGGGATTAAACTGGAACCATAGTTGCAGCTAGGATGCAAAGGCTTTGTGAGCTGAGCTAGTGGTTTGACTTTATTGGAGACAGCGGGGACAGTATTTTGCGGGGCAGGGAGGTGTGGGGAAGCAAGGGTGGTCTGATCAAAATGATGTGTTGGGAAGGCGACTCTGATAGTGGAGGAAAGTGGGAAGAACTCTGATTCAGAAAGCTAAGTTTTAGATTACTTGAAGGTCCAGGGTCTACAAGACATTCTACGTAAACTGCCTAGTACATGCCCAGGCAGGGCTCAGGAGGAAGATCCTGCAGACCTGACTTCCACCTCTTGTTTGCTGGCATGCGCTTGTTTATTGCCCTTGGCATACCAGTCTGGTTACCTCTTCTGTCACTAGTGTGGCTTCTCTTTTTTTTAATGGCCCATGAACCCTGGTGAGGTCCCTGGTGGACACCATGGCCAAGTAAACGTTGTGGCCTGATAACAGTGCTTTGTTTTCATTTCATCCACTTCTTGGAGCTTGTAATTTTTAAGTTATGGGTAATGATTTTTAAAATTTCCTAAAGAAATAGTAATACTATTAAAGATTGATTTCCTGCTGGTACCTTTAGCGGAGTTGCTCTTCCTTAATCTCATTCCACTATATTATTACTTTGTTCATAAATTTTTTAACACTTGGATCATTCCAAATTGACATTTTATATGCACATAAACATAGTTTCACATAAATAATTTAGTTTCTGAAAGCCACACACTAGCTTTGCAAAGTATGAGGTTGAAACATAATATTTATTTTTTGCATTAATGGATCCCAGAGGCCCACAAGGTTTATTAAAATGAATGTTTCATTTCCTTCTATCTGATTGTGTAGATTTTCTAAGAGGAATTTAGGAAACGTCTCTGCCTCATAGCCAACCTCTGGCAAACAACTCTTATACTGGCTATTTTTTTAAGAAAAAATACAATATTTTATTTATCTAGTTAATAACCAAGTTAATCTTTTCCTATTTCTTTGGGCTTCTGATGTGCAATGTCATCATTTAAAATAATAAAAGTCAATCTTGAGAGGCAGACTGTTCACAACTCAAAGAAATCAGCATCCCAGGGCTTTCCACAGTTCTGCATTTACTGTTCTAAGAGGTGAGATAAGCTGCATCATAGTTATGGCAACCAAATCCCCAATGCAATTCTGTGTATCTCAACCTTAAAAGCCTGTGATATTTCCTATGAAACTTAGGCCAATGGGAGAATTTGTCTTCAGGCTGATTGGATCACAAGGCACAATGGAGAGTTGCAGTCAGTGGCCAATAAAAGGGAAGGGTATCCAGGATTGAGAAATGAGAGGAGTAATCACATCTCTACATAGAAAGCCAAATGAGTCTTATCAAAGTGGTGGGCTACACAGTGGCTTGCAGGAAAGGTATCTTCAGCTTTCTAGAATGTGCTTCAAACAAAATTGGTTTTTAAAAAAAGGCATGTGTGCTTTTGTGCTTGATATCCCAGTTCTGCCTGCTCTTAAATGGTGAAGAAATGACACCTTTATATCCCTTACTTTTAATATTCTTAATATATTGTACCCCTTGGGGAAGTCCTTGGCAAGTGACAAAAAAATATCCTGGGTTGGGGGGGTGGGGTGGGCTTAACTGTCTTCAGGCAGTGGACAAACTTGGCTGCATTTAGAAATTATTTTCACTGTGCTCCCTTGAGCAATCAGAGGAAAAGTTGACTAAGAAACAAAGTCTCTGATTTCCACTATAAAAATTTTCTTTTCACTGTCTTTCCATGTATTTTGAATCTCTAAAGCTCCTAAAAATTTCTACTGTTTATAGTGTTATGTCTGCTCTACTTAACAAAAAATTAATTAGAAAAGAGGACAGAACTTTCATGTTTTAAAAGTCATGTTTTATGAAATTTGTTCTCTGGAACCTTTAGGAGAGCTGAGTTCACCAGAGGTAAGAAATATTGCATTGATAGGCAACTCCAGGCCATCTGTTTTCCTGCTTCTCCTATTAATAATTTCTGTCCCTTTCTCTAAGCAAAAAGTAATTTCCCTAAGGGTATTAAAAGGCACTAAAGCATGGGATATTTCAAAAGTGTATTTTTTAAATTACAGAATTAACATCAGTCTTTTTGTTTGTTTGGCTTTCATTTTGCAAAAGTATTTCTCACATTTTGTATAAGCCTGCACTATAACAACCTGGAAAATGCCTTCATTCCCAAGGAATGATTCTCCTTTGCCCTTTATGGTTAGAGTTTATAATAGGTTTGTAATACCTTGACCAAAAGAAAAAGAAGGCATTGCTTTATTATCATAGGAATCTTATCACTAATTAACTGTTTATCGTGGCAGGTCTGGGTAAATAATTATAAACCACATAAAAATGAACTTTCTGTATTTAATTACTTCCTTATAAGCCATTTGTATTTAAGCTAAAAAGACAAATTCTCTACGTGATTTCCTTTAGATATATTTCAATGAGAAAAGATAGTATAAGAGAAAATGTCAGGTATTAATAAATGGAGAGTAGTAATGGAATCCATTAGTGTTAATATCTCTATTATTTCAAAAATGCATTGATTATGCAGATAAGTGGAAAATTGTAGGATTCAGGCCAAGTTCCTAATTTTCAACTTCATGAGTAATAATATGTTAAGCCTAAGAAGGATAATTTCATCTGTTTAAAATAAATGGATCATGATGAAAAATGTCAGGTGTAATGTTCTACAATTTAGGTTGAAATTTTGGGTTTTACTCTTTGTATTATATCTTTTACTGAGAGGCTGTTTTTTTGGTAATCATTATAATGGTTCAAAAAAAACCCATTATAATGGTTCAAATAAAACCCATTATAATGGTTCAAAAAAAAAAAGCCTCTCATTAAAAGATATACAATGAATTCTAAAATATTCATATACCAAAAATAGAGCTGAATTCTGAACTATTCAAATACCAAAAACAGAGCTGAACAGTGGAGGAGAAAAATAAAACAATCTTGAAATTTTCCTGTTGAGCCCTTCATCAGTGGTTCACTGCAGAGCACTCTCTGGCCAGACCATTAAAATTAATCTGTTTACTTCTTGCTATGCTTTCTCTTTTTTACTGAAATATGTATTTATATTCTTGATTGTAATAGTAGTTGCATAATTGTAATAAGTAATTAGCAAGTTCTAAAAGCCAGCTGTTATCCAGAGCAATAGAATGACATATATATTCTTCTTGATCCTGCTTTAAGAGCAAGAATGAGTCTTCTCCTAGTACTCAAATCTTGTTAATGCACACTGAATGTAAATCAATTGTGTACCTCCAGAAATGCATACACCTTTAAGATATTACTAACACCAAGAAAGATAGAGGGTTAGTATTTTGAAGTGATGTGTTATTAAGGAATTTAGAGTCCAAAACATGCTTTATAGTATTGGCAGAACAATATTAGAGGAATGTTTATGTGTTTGGTTTGCTGTAAGATTTTGGACCCTGTGATCTAGAACCTAAAAATATTAACTCTTATGTTATATCAGATAGTATAGCATTGCAAAAATTTTTAGTTCTTATGAAATAGGTATGTTTATTAACCCAGTAAGATGTCTTAAGTTTTTTATTCCAGTTTTTCTTGTAAACAATGACTAATCTGCGGTAGCACCCCAGACTGGGTGACAGAGCAGGACTGTCTCAAAAACAAAAACCAAAACAAAAAACAGGAACAAAAAAAGAAGAAAATATCAATGATGAAGAGAAAACATTGATTTTTTATGTGGAGAGGACACTTTTTTCCAGGCCGTAAAGCTGAATCTTGCAGAATTTAAAGAGAAATTCTGCTGTTTTAATTTCCTAATTATCTTCATTTTTCCCCTACTTTTTATGTTTATTCTAACTATGTATGCCTCAGAGCCCTTTTTCTTGTTCTGTTACGGCTACAGGTTTCTCACTGTGGTCTACATGCCATGTGATTTCGCATAGTACTTTGTAGGTTCTGATGAGAAAGTTGGTATTTTTTAATGCACTGAAAAATGGATTTTAACTAGAGAGTTTGCTTATTGGTATAACTTTCAGATCAGTTAATTAAAAGACTTACTTTCTACAAGTGAGAAGAATGTATCAGTTAGCATGGTTTTATTTGTTTATAAAAGAAAAGCCTTATTAGATTCTCACACAAAGTGTGAAAAATATAGTGTGCTCAAAATATATATATTAGAAATTTAATTTTTAAGAGTTGATTGTAAGTGAACAATTTCAAATTTAATTTTTTGTAATATACTTATAGCACAACTTATGTTTCTATGCAGAATCTTCAATTTTTAAGTGTGACTGTTAAAGTCGGCAAAGTAATAAAATGACCTAGATTTGAAAAAAAAATGACTAATCACCATGGATTATTAATTTAAACTGTAACAAAATTATTTTTGTCATTATAGTTTATTAGATACATTTGTGTCTGTAATATTCTAGAAAGTATTATGGAAAAATTCTTAACCTTTAATCTCTAGGATATTAAATGACAGATGTCATTTAGATCCATAATCAAGTAGGTATGCAAAATGTTTCAGAATGCTTTCAGCGCTGCAAGGTACAAACAATGCAAATTAAAATGGTGCAAAATGTACAAAAATACGGAGGATCCAAGCCTAAAAATTAAAAAAACAAACCACAAGGTGGAGGTGAATAAGCCACAGTTTCCTGGAGGTAATGCATTCTAGACTGTACATTGGAGGGGAGTTCATTTGAGTGGGCAGGCAGAAGGAGAGGAGCATTCCAGTGTGGGGCAGTTTAGCTTAGCATGAAAGCCCATCACCAACCAGAACTAGAATGGAAAATACCAGTGCTTTTCTGTACTATTAGCTATTGGACCTTGTCTTTTGGGGTTTTCTAAAATATTTTTTTCAGATTAGATGGGTAATGTGCAGATGTCGTAACAAGGTTCAAGGGTGGCACATTTCACAAATGCGCGTGAACACCTAAGCATCACGTTCATGAACTACAAAAGGATTGGACATTGTCTTTTGATGATTAATATTATTGAATAATTGTATTATTTTTATAGCATGTTAGTATCTACAAGGCACTTTTGATTTAATTTGACTCAATTAAATAGGCCACAGTGGCCTTGCCTATTTTCTTTTAGACCTAAGGTCTAACGAAGGATGGATCAATGTTAATTCGGGTGTCCATTTTATACTAAGGACCTGCTAAAACTCGGAGATTTTTAAGTATTTGAGAAGCTTACTTCTGAAGAAGTCGTTTCACTCGTGAAACAGACATTAATGATGTAATTATGGGTTAAGAGGATGAACTAATGCATTCATCTTTGAAGATTAAGAAATGGTTTTATCCGCTTAAGTAATTGTTTTCAGTAAAGAAAATTTCTATGAAAATATGCCCAGAAACATTTAAGGGATATTATATTTAAGAAATATTTAGCACAATTTACTGCTTCAAAATTTCTTATCACTGTCCTTTCAGCTAATTGAAGTACAATGTAAATAAACAAATAAAAACTCTAATCTTGCAACATGAATGAGGTCAAAACTTTCCTCAGTGATGAGTGTTTGGTAATGTTAAAAGTTGTAAGACTGTCAGACACTTTTAACAGCTGAGGTTACAGTTTTCATTTTGGATCTTTAATCAGTTACTGACATTCTTTCTTGATATGACAAATTGTAAGAATGGAAGGGAGATAGATTTTTATTTTTAGTATTTGGGTCTCAATATGCACACTTATGTGTCACTTCCTTGTATTGCCTTTTTCATTAAAATTTTATCATACTTGTATATAAGAGAAGTTAGAAAGTACAGTGCAGGCTGGATGTGGTGGCTCACACCTCTAATTTCAGCACTTTGAGAGGCCGAGGTGGGTGGGTCACTTGAGGTCAGGGGTTCGAGACCAGGCTGGCCAACATGGTGAAACCCCGTCTCTACTCAATATACAAAAATTAGCTAGTGTGGTGGCATGCACCTGTAGTTCCAGCTACTGGGGAGGCTGAAGCATGAGAATTGCTTGAACCTGGGAGGTGGAGGTTGCAGTGAGCCGAGATTGTACCACTTAGCACTCCAGCCTGGGTGAAGAGTGAGACTCTGTCTCAAAATAAGAAAAAGGAAGATAGTACAGTGCAAAGGAAAAAGAATATGAGAATTATAACATTCCTCTGGAGATACCCATTCCTCAATCTGTTTTCTCTTGTGACAGCAAGAAGGGGTGAGGATCTTCATAATGCTCTACAAAGAGGTAGAACTCGCTCTTGGCATCAATAGTGAATATACCAAGAGGACTTTGATGCGTCTACACCCCAACATAAAGGTATTCGGGTTCATCTTGATGACGGCTGTTTCCTTATTATTCTATAGGATTTTTTTTTCAGATATGTTTTGTTCAGGGCAGTAATGATCTATAGAATTCCCAAATGTATATTTGGTCAAATAGCATTGTGTCCTCAGAAATAAAGCAAAATACTTTACTTTCTTATCTTCCTTACACTGATGGGGGTAAGCAGACCTCACATTTCTGCTTCTCTGACACTTTTCTAATTGAAAGTGACAGTCTAGACAAGAAGGTGCTTCCTGCAGTTGTTTTAATGTTCATGAGCCCAACAAGCTCTCACACTTCTCATTAAGATTATTCTGGAACCTCTTAGATGTGATCTCCCTGTGACATCCCCTGATCACTGATAGCAGCACAGAGATCTCCTCTAGGATTTAAAATGCCTTAAAAAAAGCAATGGCACCTAGTATAAAATACTAATAAAGTAAATACACATGAAAAGCAATTTGAAAATGTTCTTTGACATTTTGCCAAATACCTAAAACCTGTCAATAAATATAACCCAGTCATTGCAGTAAATCAAGACATAATGAATTAATAAACCTCCAGCAGGCTGGAAATACGATTGTATGTTTCACTTGGTTAGAAAAAATTAAAGTGTTTTCCCCCAGAGAATGATTTATTAGGTTGCATAATTTCTATGTTTTATTTATTCATTCACCAAATTTTTATCAAGTACCCACTAAGGATGTAATTTTGCAGCACCAACAACTGTGAGGAAAGAGCTGGTAAAGGAGCGGAGATTGTATGTTACTGAAGTCAAACTGGTATACATTCAAATTAGAATGTCACAACTTCAGGACGTTACATGTAACTGCGAAGAAAATGGCAGTCAAATATATAGCTGTTTAACAAAAAGAAATGAGAAAGGAATTTAAACGCGTCATTACAAAAAAAATCAAACGAAACAGAAGACAGTAATGCAGGAAGTGAGAGCCAAAAAACTATAAGGCATGTAGAAAATAGTAGCAAAATTACCCAAGTATCTTACAAATAATTACTTAAAGGTAAATGGATTGACCTCTCAAAAAACAGAGATTGGTGGACTGGATTTTAAGAAAATATGATCCAACTATATGTTATCTGTAAGAGACTCACTCTAGATGCAAAGACACAAATAGGTTGAAAATGATGGAAAGGATATTTCACACATAGTGACCAAAAAAGAGCAAGGTGGCTAAACTAGTATCAGACAAAACAGACTTTACATCAAAACATGATTGCAAGAGACAAAGAAGGACATTATGTATTGATAAAAGGTTCAATACAGCAGGATGTAAAAATTATAAACATTTATGTACCTAATTAATAACAGACCATTGAAATACATGAAGCGAAAACTGACAGAATTGAAGGGAGAAAAAGACAGCCCATAGTAATAGTTGGAGACTTCAACATCCCACCCTCAGTAATGGTTAGAACAAGCAGACAGAAGGTAAGTAAGAAAAGAGAGGACTTGAACGCACAGTAAACCAACTGCATCCAATGGACATACAGAACATTCTACCCAGCAACAGCAGGATACACGTTCTTCTCAAGTGCATGTGGGGCATTTTCCAGGACCATCTGTTAAGCCACAAAGTAAGTCTCAATAGATTTTAAAAGGTAGATATACAAACCTCTGTCTGACCACAACAAGATAATATTAGAAATCAGTAACATAAAGACAACTAGACAAATCACAAATTTGTGTAAATTAACACACTGTTAAACAAGCAGTGGGTCAAAGAAAACAATCACAAGGGAAAGAGAAGATACTTAGAGACAGATCAAAATGAAACAACGTACCAAAACTTATGGGACACAGAGGAAGCAGTGCAAAGGGGGAAATTTACAGCTGTAATTGTAAAAAGAAGAAAGATCTCAAAACGACAACCTAACTTTACAATTTAAGGAACTAGAAAAAGAAGAACAAGCTAAACTCAAAACTAGTAGAAGGAAGGAAAGAAAGATTGGAGCAGTGAGAAATAAAATAGAGGATAGAAAAATAATACAGAAAATCAATGAAATTAAGTTGGTTTTTTTGAAAAGATAAAATCGACAAACCTTTAACTTGATGGGAAAGAAAATAAAAAGACTGAAGTTACTAAAATCTGAAATAAAAGTAGAGACATTACTACCAATTCTACAGTGATGATTCTAAGAGATTACTGTAAGCAGTTGTATACCAATACATTGGATAACCTAGACTAAATCATGAAGAAAAATAGAAAATCTAAATAGATCCTTAACTAGTAAGGAGATTGATTAGTAATTAAAAATCTCCCCCAAATGAAAAGCCTAGGACCTGATGGCTTCACTGGTAAATTCTACCAAACATTTAATGAGGAATTACCACCAATCTTTCTCAAACTTTTTCAAAAATTGAGGAGGAGAGAAGATTCCCTAACTCATTATCCTGATAGCACTGAATTGTACACTTAAAATGGTTAATATGGTAAAATTTATGTTATGCTTATTTTACTACAATTTAAAAAAAAATGTTATTAAGAAAATAGTAAGGCCAGGTATGGTGGCTCGCGGCTATAGTCCCAGCCCTTTGGGAAGCTGAGGTGGGAGGGTGGCTGAGTTCAAAACCAGCATTGGCAACATAACAAGGCACCCATATCTACAAAGAACAAAAAGATTAGCCAGACATGGTGGTACATGCCTGTAGTCCCAGCTACTCAGGAGGCTAAGGCAGAAGGATCGCTCGAGCCCAGGAGTTGCAGTAAGCTATGATTATGCCGAAGGAAAGGAGGGGAGGAGGGAAGAAGGGAAGGAGGGAAAGAAGGAAGGAAGGAAGGAGGAAAAGAGGGTAGGAAGGAAAGAAGGGAGGGAGGGAGGGAAAGAAAGAAGGAAAGAAAGAAAGAAGGAAAGAGAGAGGAGAAAGAGAAAAAGAAAGGAAAATAAAGGGAGAAAGAGGAAGGAAGAAACGAAGGAAAAGAAAAGAAAGAAAAAGAAGAAAGTAGTTGCCAAAGCTTTTGTAATATTTTTACCTAAAGGCAAATGAAAATAAGATATGTCAGACTGGGATAGTTTTGAAAGCAAGAGGTTACTAACTTCTCGAGGTACCTTTTAAATAAAGAGCTGCCAAAACATCTCTGTGCCTGTCTTCATACGCTTACCATTTCAATTCAACGACTGACAGAATATCAATATAATTCATTACAAATTTTTCCAGAGATAAATAGTAAATATTTTTAGTGTTTTTTAAAAAAATATTAAATTTAACATAATCCTTATGAGGGAAGGGAACCAGCTATCAAATTGAGCTGACCATTTCCTAATGTATTGGCAGATCTCAAGCTAAATGGCGGCTGCCCCAAAATATAGTATCTGGGGGTGGGAGCTTGAAAAGTAAATAGGTGTCTTTTTTTCTGCTAAATTCTGTCTTTGGTGTATACATTGTACATTTTGGTATTTGAGTTATAGAAAATGCTTTTCAGGGAGAAAGCAGATCTATTTCATTATGCCAGGAATGAAGTTTTAAAAGCATATTCTAAGTGGGCATTTTTCGCTCTCAAGGTGATGAGACACCCGGATCATGTGTCGTCCACCGTCTATTTGTGGGCTCACCATGAGAAGCTTGTTATCGTTGACCAATCGGTGGCCTTTGTAGGCGGGATTGACCTGGCCTATGGAAGGTGGGATGACAATGAGCACAGACTCACAGACGTGGGCAGTGTGAAGCGGGTCACTTCAGGACCGTCTCTGGGTTCCCTCCCAGTAAGTATATTTCACCTTGATGGAAATGTATGACACAAACATAATTTGTATAAGTTTGTATTAATAGCATGGCTGATTGATTCATTGAATAAGAGATGGTGTCTCGGAGGGGAAAAGAACATTGAGTCCATCATGAGGCAGACTTGGTTTCAAATACCAGCCTCCCTACCCAGCTAGCTGTAACAGCGTAGCTGAGTCTATTTCTTTTCTTGTAAGAAAAGAAAACAGATTCAGTGGAACTTTTTTTCTGTCCCATATTCAGCTTTGTTTTCCATTTAAATTAAGATTTATTTTTTATTCAAAAATAAATTCCTTAAAAATATGTGTCAGTCAAGATTTAGGTAGTAGCAAGACTTAGGTATCTGCCACAGTTTCTGGAAACTTCCTACTTAAAGATATACAAAAACAGGATAGGTCAGTCTGGGTTCATTTCAAGGGAATTTGAGCCAGAAGTGAATAACTTCTCAAAGGGCCTTTTAAATAGAGCTGCCAAAATATCTGTATGTATATATCAATCTGCTTGCTATTTCAACTAAATGGATGCCAGAATGTGAAAACACTTGTTAAAAATGTTGATGGGCTTCATCTTATTTATTGCTGGATATGTTGATGACTCATTTGTGCAAAAATAGCAATTTAGTGCATAGGTGACAGTGAAAATGATTGACAGAAGAAACATTGCTTACTTAATGCTTATCAGAGGAAAAAGTTTAGGAGCTCAACAGTGAATGTAACCCATGTAATTGTATTTGAGATTAAAAGTTTAATTGGAGTGAAATTTCAACACTTTGGTCTACTGAAAGAAGAGCCATAGCAGAACCCCTCATATTCCTTTGGTAGTGTTTAAACAGCTCACAGGAATCCACCACTACCCTGTGGCTGACCTCAGACAGTACTGCATGTCTGTTATAGAACCTCCATCATTTGTAAACTTTATACCTCAGCTCTACTTGAATCAAAGAACCATATTGCAGCATGTCTTATGCAGCATCTTTTTTTTTTTTTTTTTAAATAATTTTCTCAGGCTGCAGCAACAGAGTCTGTGGAATCCTTAAGCCTGAAAGATAAAAATGAACCTGATCAAAATTTACCCATCCAGAAGAATGCTGATGATATGGATACAAAACTGAAAGGAATAGGAAAGCCAAGAAAGTTCTCCAAATTTAGTCTCTACAAACAGCTCCACAGGCACCACCTGCACAGCACAGATAGCATCAGCATTGACAGCGCCTCCAGTAAGTCATGGGCTCTGCTAGAATTTATCTTAACTACACCCTGTTTTTCCATTGCCAGACACTACATACCCGTTTTTAAGATGTCTTTCTGTAATGGAGTAGAATGAGCAATGTTGAGAGGTACCATATCATTCTGTTCAACATCCCATTTTGTGGCTTTTTTTGCCTCATTTTAGAACAGATTTATTGTTTTATCCACACAAGAGTTGTAACGACCATGACTCCTGCTTCTGATGGTAGCAGAATGACAAAAGGTTTCTAAAATACGCCAAGCCATCAAGGAAAAAGAAAGGTGTTAGATGTACTTTATCAACTTTCCTTAGAAGAAATTATATTTATCTTCCTATTCAGAAATATATCAGGCTTATGTCTTCAAACATCAGACTTTCTACATCTTGTAAATTTACTATTCTTTTGAAATTCGTCTTAAAGCCCTACAGTTTTCTGTTGCACAGAATCTTATGACTGATGTTACAGCTGTGCCTGGTTTTAAAAATGATCAGCCCTGCTTTCCACTTGAGAAAATTTGATGTTATTTCTTTATTTAAAAATTCTCAATTTCTTTAGGTTATTTTAACCACTATAGAAGTCATCAGAATTTAATCCATGGTTTAAAACCCCACTTCAAACTCTTTCGCCCGTCCAGTGAGTCTGAGCAGGGACTCACTAGACCTAACTCTGGTAAGTGATTTGTGAAGTGGTAGAACTCCCTTAGGCTTCAGCTTCGGTTGTGTTGTCTGCTGCATGGGCATAGTGAATGTGTTTCCAGATTGGCTTTCTGTTTGCAGTTCTTATGCTACATATATTATTGGGAGCCTACTCTGAGCAAAGCATTCTGTAGTATCCAAGATCCCTACACCGTAAGAACTTACAGCAGCAAAGACAAAAACAGACCTAATAACAGAAAATGCATGGCACGTGCAATTCAATAGTGTTGTAGAAGTTCTATGGAAGGTGGGAGGAATTCCTCTCTGATGATCCAGAAAGATGTTTTGAGCAGGGGACATTTGAGTTCGGCCTGGAAGTAATTTAATTGGGGTAGGTGATAGGAAGTCATGCAGGTGAGTGTGGTGAGTTGAGCAAAGGTGCTGGAATGGGAAAGCACCAACTGTTTTCAAATCGTGGAAAATGCATTATTTGGCTAAGATGCAGTTTTTGATATAAGACGAGGAAGATATATGACAGTCACATTTGGGAGTTGGAATTTTATTTGGTTAAATTATTATTATTTTTTGAGATACAGTCTCACTCTGTCACCCAGGCTGCAGTGCAGTGGGACCATCTCGGCTCATTGCAACCTCCATCTCCCGGGTTTTAGTCGTTCTCCTGCCTCGGACTCATGAGTAGCTGGGACTACAGGCACGCACGACCATGCCTGGCTAATTTTTGTGCTTTTAGTAGAGATGGTGTTTTACCATATTGGCCAGGCTTGTGTTTAATCCCTGACCTCAAATGATCCACCTGCCTCAGCCTCCCAAAGTGCTGGGATTGCAGGCATGAGCCACCACACCTGGCCAGTTAAAAATCTTGAAGGCCTTTGGGTGGATGTGACATGCTGTGTGCATTTTCAGAAATTACAATCTGATAGCCTTTAGCAAGAAGATACTCCAGACACTTGAGGAATTAATGAATGACTAATGAGTTTAAATTATGGTGGTGGGAATAAAGAAGGATTTGGCAACTGATCAGTTATGGGGATAAGTAATCATCATCATAAATGACACTAGTAAAATCGTAAGCTAACATTTATTTTGTGCAGACTCTATCCTTCACTGCCCTGAGTACTTACAGTGCTTGGTAGTAATATTGTTATCTTCTTTTTGCAGATGAAGAAACTCAGGGTTAGAGATGATACATGACCTTCCCATTGGAGTTCCAATTTATCAGCCTCCCAGTACCCATGATTAAGACTTGCGATTTAGCAGAAATGAAGATTACTATGTTACGCCCTTTTGGCTAGAACCTAAGGCCAAGGCTCTCATGTACTGTTTAGCAGATGAGAGATACAGTCTAGCTCGCATGCCTGAATATGAGTCACCTGTGACTTGGATGTGCTAATGAACCTGGAAAATTACACTGGACCTTGAGTAGTGATTCCCAGCATTCTTTCAGCTAGGGCAGGGGTGTCCAATCTTTTGGCTTCCTTGGACAACATTGGAAGAGGAAGAATTGTCTTGGGCCACACATAAAATGTACTAACACTAATGATAGCTGATGAGCTAAAAAAAATTGCAAAAAAAAAAAAACCCAAAAAACAAAAAAACATAACATTTTAAGAAAGTCTGTGAATTTGTGTTGGGCCACATTCAAAGCCATCCCGGCTGCATGTGGCCCACAGGTTGTGGGTTGAACAAGCTTGGTCTAGCTACCCTGCATTTAAAAAAAATGCAGTAATCAACTACACACAATGAACTAAAATTTCAGTGTAACTATTAAATAAATTTGTATTTTATAAATCATAATGGCATCGATATATATTTAAAAATGGAGAAGAGGCCAGGTGCGGTGACTCACACCTGTAATCCCAGCACTTTGGGAGGCTGAGGCAAAAGGATTGCTTGAGCCCAGGAATTCAAGACCACCTTGGGCAATGTAGTGAAACCCCGTCTCTACAAAAAATTAGCTGGGCGTGGTGGTGCTCCTTCTGTAGTCCCAGCTTTTTCAGAGGCTGAGGTGGGAGAATTGCTAAAGCCTGGGAGGCAGAGGTTGCAGTGAGCTGAGATCATGCCACTGCACTTCAGCCTGGGTGACAGAGGGAGACCCTCTTTCTCATAAACAAAAACAATTTTTAAAATGTTTAAAAAATAAAAATGGAGAAGAACAAATATGGGGAGACATATATTTATTTAGCATACAACTAGTATTGGATGTGCCTGTGGATTCAGGGACAACTCCCAGTAATTCCTGTGCTTGACAAAGCTTCAAGTCCTAGGAAGTTGGAGACCTCTGGGAAGTCCAGGGAACCAGGCCAAAAGTGCATGCAGTGGCAGATATTGGAGAGTTGGAAACAGCTCCAGATAGTATCTTTATCATTTCACTGTGTAACTTTGCTGCTTTATTACTGAAGTTAAAAACAAAAGTAGAGGAATGAGGTTGCTATCCCAGGAAGTTGATGGATCTGAATTATGACTGATAGTGTTGTTGACAGTAGGATTGAGAGCAAGTGGAACAGATATGAGTGCGGTGCTAAGTCCAGTAACTCACGCCTACCCCAGGTTGAGAGGGGTGATGTCCACAGCGGTGATCTGAGACACTGATCATACATGTGTATGGTTTTCTGTTGCTGATGAAAGGTACCCTTGACATCTGTTTACAACCCCTCACTGATAAACTGAATATATGTCTAGTGCAGCATTTTGAGAGAGAAAGAACAACGTAAACATCAAAGAATAGGGAAATGGTGGAGAACATAATGCATGGTAACAAGTAGTTCATCTCTTTGATGGAATTGGGCAATGATTAAAACGGTAATTAGGGATACAAAAATAAACGTAAGAGATTTATTTATTTAATTAAGTAAGTGTTTATTGAATTTTGCTACATGCCAGTCACTATTCTGGGTGCTCAAGATGTGGTGAATAAAACAGATGAAGTGCAATTAAGTGCTGGGGGGTAAGGATGGGAACTGTGTTTACAAATTGAGAGTCAAACACCGTATATCAGGTGGTGATGATTATGGAGAAGAGTTGAGCGCGATCCCGGAGGAGGGGCACGGGAGAAGAGTTACTATTTTGTAAAGGCTGGTTGGAGAATACTTCTCTCATGAGGTGAGTTTTCGGCTGACTTTGAAAGGAAGAGAAGAATGAGGATAAGAAACTGTCTGAGAGAGGTTATTTTGGACAGAAGGAATAGCAAATGTGAAAGGCCATGAGGCAGAGCGGGTGGATGTGTTCCAGGAATAGGGCTAGGAGAGGATGATGGGAACAAAATCAGAGAGGTGGGCCGGGCTGGTTACGTGAGGTCTTGCAGACCACTGTAAGATTTTGGCCCTGAGTGAGATAGGAAGTCATTGGATGGTCTTGAGTAAAGGGCAGGTAAGGGCGGACTTACATTTTCCAAGGATCATTCTTCAGAGCAGACCAGGGTGGCAAACGGTGATCCTGCAGGTTATGAATATATTTTGAGGATTGAGCTGACAGCATTTTCCAATGAACTCCATATGGGGTGTGAGAGATGGAGAGGACTCCAAATCTTTGGCCCCACTGGAAGGATGGAATTTCCATGAAGTGAAATGAGATGGCTGTGGGAAGAACAAGGAAAGTTTGAGGACGAGTGCCACTGTGTCAAAATATGTTCCTGAAGGCAGCTGACAAAGGACGTTCAATGATGCTATCTGTTAGGAAGATGGAGCTTGAGGTGATTTATTTTTTCCCCACATTGTTGGTACTGTTTTCATTTTACTTTTATAGTCATATATAGATACAAATTTAATTTTTTAATATGAAAACAATTAGTTTACCTAAAAAGAAAAGCCGAAGGATAGTGGAGTCCTTCTTGAGCACTGCTTTCCAAACTCGATTCCTTGGATCCTGGAGTTTCTAAAAGGCTTTGAGGAGAATATCGAAGTGGGTGGACCCCAGGACCTTCCCACTGCTATTGGTACCTCTCCAACTAGAACAATCCAACTTGTATCTGTTTTAAACATCGGAGTTTTTAGTGGACTTGTTTTCAAAAAAAAAAATTAGTAAAGTTCTACTAAAAATAAGAAGGAAGTTTAAAGAGCAAGGCTCTAGGTTTAAATCGTGTAATACCTTAAAAACTCAGGTTGCCTTATAAAACTTGAAACCGAAATTAAGCATGGAGTGACTCTTCGTTAGAGATTTAAAACTGAATGTTAACTTGAGTTAATGACTTCCTTTTCCAAGAGTTAATATCTCTGCAGTATCAATTTCACTTTGACTGCACATGACCATGTTGAATTGATCTCCTATTAGACCTCCCTGGTGTCATACAGAAATCAGTGTGGAGTGACCATCATCACTATGGGTTTTTAAATAGAAAAACTGCACTAAAAACGTGGCTAGGAATCATAGATGTAATATGTGTTTTTCAAAATCACTCAGCCTTTGTCAAAATTTTTTCATTCAGAATTATGTTGTAAGAGGGAGAATTTTGCTTGATACTATTTTTAAAGTGTTGAATTTTATTCGTATTTATTTATTTATTATACTTTAAGTTCTGGGATACATGTATAGAATGTGCAGGTTTGTTACATAGGTATACATATGCCACAGTGGTTTGCTGCACCCATCAACCCATCACCTACATTAAGAATCTCTACTAATGCTATTCAGCAACTATGTGCTGATCTTTTCCTTTTAAGCAATATTAAATAGATAAGTGAGGGAAAAAGTATTTTTCCAGTTTAGTTGAGACAGGCTTTTCAAACTTGAATGTCTAGTCATAAGGGATAATATTAAGCTGTTTCTAAACTGTTCTTAGAAGTGCAATGGATAGGATGTATAAGATTCATTTTGTGCAGTTAAATGGCTTGTTATCTAATAGGTGAGCATGAGTTTTAAATATTTTACAAACCTAGTATTTTAGTAACTCATTGAGTAATTCATTCATTTAGTAATTCATACTCCTACTACAAGAGTCATCATTGATCCACAGATGAAATACAGATCTGTAAACCCTTAACCAGAATTCTATAATCCAAAAAATTTTGAAAACCAAAATATTTTTTAAAATGTAACTTGTTGAGTACCTGTATTGGAACTGGCCTTCAACATGGGAAGAAATTCAGTAGGTAGAGACTAAAAAGGTAGAAAAAGAGGCATTTTAGGTAGATACTACATCTTAAGACACAGATGTAGGAAATGCAAAAGTATTTATTTCGGCACCTCAGACCTGAGTGTAAAATGTGGTGAATACATATAGGTCTATAATCTTTCATACAAAATCCTTGGAATCAGATTTCAGAAATCAGAAAGTTCTGGATTTTAGAAAGGTAATATAATGCTTATACCCTCTATTATATTATACTCCCAGCGGGATCCAGGAAATACCTGGAATGTAGGCAAACCATTTATGT
This sequence comes from Cacajao melanocephalus, assembly GCA_963573385.1. Lineage (NCBI taxonomy): Eukaryota > Metazoa > Chordata > Mammalia > Primates > Pitheciidae > Cacajao > Cacajao melanocephalus. The sequence continues at coordinate 103,178 of CAUYLG010009048.1, forward strand.
TTGTGCAACACCAAGTGGAATCAATAAAGATAATAAATAACCTCTTATCAGTTCAGATCAGGTTTTGCTGCCCTATGAACTATGAAATGAGCTGTGAAATAAGCTATAAAAAATGAATTGTCAGAACTTTTGGAGTTTTGGAATTGTGGTTAAGGGCTAGTTAATTTGTGCAGATTGAGCTGGTGGGATATATCTGTAGCAGTTTACGGAGAACCTTGAAAATCAGCCTGAGACATTCCACTTCTACCATTAAATGTTGGAAAATCCCTGGGGGCAGAGAGCAATTATGGGTGAGGTTTTATAACGTTTGTAATAGAGACACAGGGAGTCTGACAAGGTTGTGCCAGTGAGTTCAAGAATGAAGTAAATGGGAAAACCTTTTTCTAAAAGTAGAATCAGCAGATTTTCATCATGATCTGGGAAGTTGTGGGGAGGTGGGTGGAGAAGTCAGTGAAGAGTAAAGGAGTCAAAGGTGATTTCAAGGTTTGAGCTTGAGTAACTACATACAGAGAGCAGAAATCTCAAGGAAAGACTTGATTTTGTAGAATGGTAATGATTTTAGTGTTAGACATAGTTTTAAGGTTCTGGTGGGAACTAGGTAAGCAATGTCAAGTGAGGCACTAGAAGTGACCATAGAGCTGGAGTCCAAAGCAGAAGCTAGGCTTGCAGGCGCACGTTTAGGAACTGCACAGAAAAAGACAGGAGAAAGGGGAAACCCTGTTAGTGAAGAGGAACTAGGAAAGAAGAACAAGAAGGGTGGAGAAATGGTAGAACAATGGAGACATGGAAGCCAAGAGATGAGGAAAAAAAAAAAAAAAAGAAAAGGAAGATGTGGCAAGACCAAGAGGACACCAGGCAAGGAGCAAGAAGGCCCCCTTCTTACCAACTTTAGCAGCTGGAATCTGAGCCACTGATGGAGGAGGATGCAGAAAATTGGCATGACAAATCTGTGCCAAAAGACAAGGCAGCTGCAATTATGAAATCATCTGGGAGCCAGATAACAGCCTAACGAGACCCCCTTGGGTCAGCATTGTTGATGCCAGAAGTCCTCTCCACCTGCTCATCTGTGCTCATGCAGTTCTGAGCTGTTTTCACAGGAACTAGTATTTGGCTCTATTGCCTTAATAGTTTACTTGTACTGGGGCGGACCCTAATTTATGTGGAATAATTTTTAGGCCATGGCTAAAAACAAAAACAAATTTGAATTGTGAGCAGGCTGAATTCAATTAGTACCAAGATACTTTTCAGAGACTAAGAATTTGTTTTATTTTCCTTATCATTACTGGTTGTTAGGTGAAAGTTAATTTTTAAATGAGCGTATGTGTGTTTATGTAAAGCCTTAGCTTAGAGTTTTGCCACCGATGAAAGCAAATTGTATATATATTTTTTATAGTTGAAATTTGAAATATTATTTTAGAGTTTTGCAAGTGATGAAAGCACATTGTATATATATTTTTTATAGGTGAAATTTGAAATATTATTTATCTCATTTTTGGTCCCTTTTATTGCTTTTCTCGCCCTCATTTTTTCTTTCAACAAAGTGCTATGTTAATGATAGATCTACCAGTTTTTTGGCCTTTCAGTCTCATAAAGCAGGAAAATAAATCGCTGGGAGAAGTCAATAGAAGTCTATTTTTAACATGATTTCATTTTGTTAGTCCATGTCATTTCAAGTCATTTTTCTTCTATAGAAAATTTCAATAGCCTTTGGAAGGTTAATTATTCAGTTTGAGATAGAATATTAGCATCATATGTGATAATTACATGAAAACATTAGTTCTGCAAATATTTATTGATTGCCTGGATGCTTGGAGCTACTGGTGGTGAGATTTGGTCCCCACTCCCTAAGAGTTTATAGACTGGTGAGGGATTGTGGCAGGGTGTAGGGGGCATCCTGATACAATTGCATCACAGAGTAAGAGGTATTGGGGCAGTTGCTAATGAGATGACAGCAGTGCTAATGGCTGCTTCTCCCTTACAGGGAGCTAGGAGGTCTCTCTAGGGCAGGTAACAGCTAATGTGCCCCTTGAAGGACAATTAGGATATCAGGCCAAGAGGGAGAAAGGAGCATTTCAGGTAGAAGTCATAGTCTGCCAAATGCATGGTGACACGGCAGTCTATGCCTGTTGAATTCTAGTGAAATGTGCTTTTTATGGGGCTTGGGGTTGGGTGGGGAAAAACAAGAGCTAGAAAGATAGATTGGCACCAGTTTGGGAAGAACCTTCTATGCACCCTAAGCCCTTAGGACTTGAACCTTCTGTAGGCAGTATGTGAGCCTTCTAGGGTTTTAAGCAAACAGTTTGCCTTTTACAAAGACAGTTCTGGGACAGTGTGGTGGTGGCGGGACCAGTGCATTCCTCTCACTGGCCACTGCAAGCAGTACTATTTGTTCATTCAACACATATTTTTGCATTCAGTGTCTATTTGTTAAATTCAGTGTCTATTTTGTGCCAAGTGCTGCATTTGTGATTTGTAATTCTGCTAGTCTTTTTACTTCATTGTCTTCGTATTTAGCCTTAAATAAATGATCTCGTCACAGTTCTTTGTGAAATGCTGCAGTAGATTGCTGCTTTTGCACCTATTATCATAAGCTTTCCATATCTGTTGTTGCCATATTTTTTATAAATGCCATCTATGATTTGAAATATATAAATGTTAAAGCACAACAGATTGTAGCTGTTATCTAGGCCAGATTCTTCATTTTACGCATAATTGATTTATGAACTAAAAAGTTGAAGCTCACTGTCACTTAACTATTTAATTCCAGGGCTGGAACATGGGCTATCTGTAAATTTGAGGTTCTTGCTTTAGTGCAAAAGAATTATGCATTAGGAGTGCACCATGTTGGTTGATGAAAAACAAGTGGCATGGTATCCTTGTTGCCTCTGCATCTCAGGTTTCTCCATCCCCTGCCCCTCCCCCTCCAGCCCCGCAAGGCCCCCCACCAGCTTTACTGCCCTCTCATACTGCCACCTGGTGAGTTCTTTATTCACAGTTAATTCTGTGATCAGTTCTTCCAGCATTCTAGCAGGTGGTGGGTATAAGTTACTCAACTGCCTGAGAAGGTCAGATTGCATTGTTTAATGATGAATCTTGTTGTAGCCCCAACTGCCCACTAAAAATAAACTTCTAAGGACTGTAAAACCTTGTTAGCCCACAGCCTCTAATAGAATGGACAGATGCCACCCTAGTTATGTCTTAAGAAATTACAAAACTTTTAAGCATTTAATAAATGAGAGTTGAGCCTCCTTTTCTGGGATCTACCTGAACCACCGTCCCTGAGGGGGTCTTGCTGCGTTCACAGATACCGGGTCCATCCGCAGTTTACAGACAGGTGTGGGAGAGCTGCATGGGGAAACCAGATTCTGGCATGGAAAGGATTACTGCAATTTCGTCTTCAAAGACTGGGTTCAACTTGATAAACCTTTTGCTGGTGAGTATTACGGTGGTGGGATGCTGGTTGTACTTTGCCTTTTACTTTTGAACATCTCAACAAGTATACATGTGCGTGATATCAATGCCTTTTGTTTTGCTTCTGTTTATTTTTGAAAATTGTGTAAAACTTTGGAGATTTGATTTAGTCGCTAGTCACATGCTTAGGGACTTTTTTTTTTTCAGTTATAATAAGAAGAGAACATGAGATAGAGCATACCTGTCTGAAGCCTCCAGATTTTTTATAGGCATATTTTCGGGGCAATAATCTGTAATTTTTAAAGAAATGGTAGGCTTCATTTGATCATCTTCTATCTGCGTATTTCCTGCGTTTCCAGCATGAGAATGGCATATTTTCAGGTTATCACTGGGTTCATATGTTTAAGAGGAGATTGAGATGGCACTGCCTGCCAGTGTTTCAACAGGATAAAAAAATATAATATCAAATACGCAGCTTTAGATAATTTGTACCAACTCACATCTTGCCATGTCTAGTGATTATCTAATACTAAGTGAAATGCAAACATATTTGGGGAGGTACCTGGGAGACTATGACCCTGAATGTAAAATCTGTTTCCCTTGATTATAAAAATGTTGTTCTATGCAAGCCAAGAAATATACACATAGTGGACACTAACACACGTTTCCTTTTAGTATCATGGTTGGAGTCAGAGAGCCTCTGCCCCAGCACAGAAGTTAATGACTGATCCTTGCCTGGTGCACCGGGCAGATTTCATTGACAGGTACTCCACGCCCCGGATGCCCTGGCATGACATTGCCTCTGTAGTTCATGGGAAGGCGGCTCGTGATGTGGCACGTCACTTCATCCAGCGCTGGAACTTCACGAAAGTACTTGGCTGTTGCTGTCATGGTTTATCCACATGAAGAGAGGCAGGCCTAACTAGAGAAGACGTTCAGAGGGGGCTGTTGGCAAGAAGAGATTGTTGTGGCCACAGCTGTGTCGCTGCTTTGCCGTTAGCTACCTTGGTGCCCGGGCATCTGGGCAAAAAAAGAGGGAAACATTCCTGAACGTCCACACCACAGACAATTCAGAGTTCCTAGGGATAGGTGCTGTGGTGTGGGTCCTGATTTTAATCTTTTTAGTTCTTGGACACAGTATTGACTAGCCTGGGCTCAGTAGTCATTTGGAGGGCTGTTTTAGGGGGATGGGAGTCTGGTTTGGATGGGAGGGTTTGAGCTTTAAAGTCCCATCCAGTCCTGGAGTTATACTGGGTTTATGCTGGTACAGGATTCTGAGAGTTGGTTCTGAGCAAAGCAAGCCATATTAAGAAGGTGGGGCCGTTTTTCTTTTCTCCCGATTGTGTCCTCATTACTTTTAAGAACGTCACCTAACATTCAAACTTAACATTCATAAGTTAAGTACATGTCATTCAGGCCAGGCGAGGTGGCTTACTCCTGTAATCCCAGCACTTTGGGAGGCCTGGCTGGTGGATCACCTAAGGTCAGGAATTTGAGACCAGCCTGACCAACATGGTGAAACCCCCATCTCTACTAAAATACAAAAATTAGCTGGTCATGATGGTGGGCGCCTGTAATTTCAGCTACTCTGGAGGCTGAGACAGGAGAATCGCTTGAACCTGGGAGGCGGAGGTTGCAATGAGGCAAGATCGTGCCATAGCACTCCAACCTGGGCAACAAGAGCGAAACTCCTTCTCAAAAAAAAAAAAAAAAAAAAAGTACATATCCAGATGTTACTATGGTTTCACTTTATTTGCTTGAAATGATAATGAGGCATGTTTCCCCTTGGTTATTTGGAAAAAGAATTTAGTTTTATCAACCACTTAGAGTCTCACTTTGTTTTTCGTTCACATAAAGATTATAAAAATTTAGTGACGTTCTAATGGAAATATTTTTAAAAAAAATTTAGGGAAGATGGATGAATAAACAAATGGGGTATTACTTTTAACCTGCTGTACTGGCAAAGATAAAAATCTCTGCTAATACCTGTAGTTAAGTTGGGGTGTTTTTGTGTGTGTGCTTGTGCACGTAATAAAATTAGAAATAGCAGAAATGCTTACTAGTAGGAATTTATTAAGCAGATTATTCTTTTATACCATTTTACTATGAAGTTATTAAAAATAATGATATCCCACTATATTGCTATGGAAAGATATCTAGAACATAATCAGTAAAAAATTAGTTTATAAAAGAATAGTCTCATTTTTGCAATTATAAACTTCAATAGCTACAGATTATATTTAACCTTTCTTTACAAATATAAAACAATATGTGCTCTATAAAAGGTAAAAGCAGGATTATGGGAAATAGAAAACAAATGCAAATCATCTGTAGCTCTTCACTTAGAAATGTCCATCATTAACATTTTTCTTTTTCAAATAAAGCTGAATTTCCTTTTTTTTTCTTTTTTGAGATGGAGATTTGCTCTTGTCACCAGGCTGGAGTGCAATGGTGCAATCTCAACTCACTGCAACCTCTGCCTCCCCAGTACAAGTTATTCTCCTGTCTCAGGCGCCCGCCACCATGCTCAGCTAATTTTTGTATTGTTAATAGAGATTGGGATTTCACCATGTTGGCCAGGCTGATCTCAACCTCCTGATCTCAGGTGATCCCCACTTCTCTGTCTCCCAAAGTGCTGGGATTACAGGTGTGAGCCACTGTGCCCGGCCATGAATTTCTTTTATAATCACAAAATAGGGAAGATGAATCTTTTTCCTCATTTGAATATTTTTTATCTCTTTTTCTCTATTTTAGATTATGAAATCAAAATATCGGTCCCTTTCTTATCCTTTTCTCCTTCCAAAGTCTCAAACAACAGCCCATGAGTTGAGATATCAAGTGCCTGGATCTGTCCATGCTAACGTACAGGTAAGTTCTGGCTTTTCTTTTTGACGAAATGCTACTGACTAAAATTACTGTTATTGGACCAAGGGTCTATTAAGTTAGCTGCAGATTTTTTCAGGGACTGCTTTTCTAAAGCAAAATTAGTATTAAATTTCCTATATTATTATTATGTATATAATATATAATAATATATTTCCTATAACATTTAGTATTATAATTCCTATAATATAATGATTCAATTCAGTCTCTTTTTAAAATCCTTATAAATATAATAAATGCATGTCCTTAGAAAAGGCCACAGCCAAGGAAAGGCTATTCCTGTAATTCCTTCTGAAGTGACCTTAGCAACATGATACACAGTAAACCTGGACGTGATACTGCATAAGCACTAGGAATGTGGTTGAAACTTAGCAGCTAGGAAGCTAGTTGCAGGTCAGTCTAATTTTAGTTCCTGATTAACCAAATGTCTCCTACAGGCCATTTTAATGGAATAAGGAATTTGCTTAATAGAGTCACAACAGTTTACCACATCCAGTTTAACCATCTCCAACTACAAATAAGAAAATTGGACCCAGTGGGGCTCTGAGGCTTATCTAGGGCCAACCAACTAGTTATCAACAAAGGTGGAGCTTGAAATCCTGGTCTGGTCCAGAGTTACACAGTCTGCTTCCTTTACCAACTATAGATCAAATATCTTGAGATCATGTGGGGACAGGGACAGATGTAGGATTGGCCATCTTTGGCATTGCCTCTTGTTTGAAGTCATCACTATGGGCATCAGAAGAACTGTTTAAGTAAAGTCCAGCAGGCTGCTGCTGCTACATATCATCAGTAGGGACTTATATAATGCAGACATGGATCCTAGTGAACATGATGATATAAATGAAGCGCCTAAGTCAGTTATTTTGTATTGTGTGCAATTTGAGGTATGTGTATATAAGAAATAGACATTTCAGACTGTAGATCAAATAATAGAATATTTTTTTTTAAAAAAAAGATAAACCACTTGAGAGAAATATCAGCAGCAGATACTTAGTCATCCAAGGCTAAAAAGAAAACTAATTTAAACTTGGAGGCATAGATAGCTATGATTTATACATAAGTTGATAAATATTTTATGAACCTGTTTTATTATACGTGAAGGAAAAAAAATTACCTATGCTAGAATATAAAATAAGAAACTTGTTATTAGGGAAATAAGAATTTAAGATTGAACTTGCATTGTAATTGATGGGGTGGTCAATTCATCAAAGTTAGCTGATGTTAATTAAGTATCTGTTGAAAATGGATTGCTGGGAATTAAGTATTTTTGTAATCAATGAGGAAGTGTTAGCATAGTGTTGCCTACGTATATATTTTCCACTTCGCTGTTGGTAAAGCCCTGACTCGCATAGTCTCATCTGGCTGCCCTGGTGAGGTAGATAGATACTCTATAAAACGCTTCTCTTCATTCACTTTTTCTGCATCACTGGATGTTGTGTGAGAAATGACACTAGGCTGGATGTGGTGGCTCATGCTTGGAATCTCAGCACTTTGAGAGCCCAAGGCACGAGGATTGCTTGAGCCTAGGAGTCAAGACCAGCCTGGGCAACATAGTGACACCCCATCTCTACAAAAAGGTTTTAAAAAATTAGCCAGGCATGGTGGCACATGCCTGTGGTCCTAGCTACTTACAAGGCTGAAGCAGGAGAATTGCTTGAGCCCAGGAGGTCAAGACTGCAGTGAGCCATGATTGCTCCACTGCACTCCTTCCTGGGCAACAGAGGGGCACTCTGTGTCAAAAAAAAAAAAGAAAAAGAAAGAAAAGAAATGAGACTAGATCTGATAAGCTCATGTGTTTATCCCTCATTTGTTCAGGTGGCCTGGACTCAGGAACCTACAAAGGAAGGATATTTAACAAGACTTACTCATTCATTCATTTATTTAGCCAACATATGTTTACTAAGTGTTGTCCGTTTACATGGTGAAATCATCACAGCATTCTTGGGTGTTGAGGGGGCAGACAGCAAAGGATTTCTCTGCCTCTGGGCACTTAGCTGGGGAGAGATAGCTGAGATGAATGATTCATTTAATAGTGCAAGGTACGGTCTCTGACTTAATGCTGGTGTGAAAGTATGGACCAGCATACCTGTGAAAGTATGGACCAGCATACTGTAAGAGTTTGGAAATCCAGAGGGACAGAACTGGGTGTCCACTCTAAGGAATAATCCCTGCAGTAACCCATTCGCTCTTAGAGAGGTGCTGATGAAGTTAGATGACATAAGGCCAGGTGGGGGCGTCTGGAGTGCTGGCCTGGTGAATTTGGTCCTGGTCCTGGATGCGCTAGTGAACTTTGGATGTTTAGAAGCATGATATATGAATGTTCTATGAAGATAAATGTAGGAGAGAGTTTTCCAAACTGGATTTACCTGTGAGATGCTGATAACTATTCCACAAAGATTTCCAAGGGCAGATAGTTTTGCAGAGTTCTTTAATACAGGACTCCTTAGTGCCTTTGCTATGCTACAGTGTATTATAAAACCACTAAGAGAGACTATGATGTGAGCATTTCCCAAGCTTATTTGACAGAGAGTCTCTTGTTTTATGCATTCTTATCTGTTTCCATCTTTCCAAACAAATAGCTTGACACCAAAAGTTTATGCATATGAAGAACTTATTAGACTAGAGAGAGAGAATGAGAGCAAGGGGACAAGTGAAGAGGCAGTTATGGTAATTCTCACACGTAATTAAGGCTTAAACCAGAAATGAAGAGAAAGGAGGCCAGGTGCGGTGGCTCGTGCCTGTAATCCCAGCACTGGGAGGCCAAGGTGGGCAGATCACAATGTCAGGAGTTTGAGACTAGCCTAGCCAAGATGGTGAAACCCCGGCTCTAGTAAAAACACAAAAATTAGCTGGGCGAGGTGGCAGGCACTTGTAGTCTCAGCTACTTGGGAGGCTGAAGCAGGAGAATTGCTTGAACCCCAGGAGGCGGAGGCTGCAGGGAGGTGGAGGTTGCAGTGAGCCGAGATCTCGCCACTGTTCCAGCCTGGGTGACAGAGTGAGACTCTATCTCAAAAAAAAAAAAAAAAAAAAAAAAGAAAAAAAAAAGGAAACAAAGAGAAGGGACAAATGGGAGGTATTTTTGAGGAAAGAAACAGAGGGACATTGCAACTAGGAACTAACTGAAAATTTGAGACAGAGGAAAAAGTTAATTAGTTTAGTGTCACAAAGTCTCCAAAGAACCATAGGAACTGTGTCATGACTGGTGGGTCAGGGCATCAATTGAGATCACCAAAGGACTCAGGTAGGTCCTGTTGTACATCTAGTTCTGGGTAATATAAATTTTCCAGCATGATAATGGGTATATTTAAAAAACCCAAAAGTGACGCTAGGCAGTGCTTCTGGAAATACAGGAAAATTGTCTAGCTAAATATAATAAAATGCATTTTAACACTAGCAAGTTGGAAAAGCACACAGGTGGTGTGGTATGAAGATGGTACAGCAGCATGTGGCCTCAGCATGCCATCCCCCTTCCCTGAGCCCAGTTTTGTCATCTGAAAGCCTTATGTTTGGTGTGAATCTGATCTGAGTCCCTTCAGACATTTAAAGGGAAAATTTTCATTCATTATCTTTAATACATGAGGGTACCATTCAAAGTACAGTTATTAATGACTTTGTATTTAATCCTCCTGCTATAGTTATGATCCCTCACAAAATAAAACTCAAATGCCCATCACAGATATACTTCTTAATGTTTAAAGTAGTCAGAATGACATTTATCTATCACTGAATAGAAATAGAAGACATTGCTCAGAATTTGTACCTTGATCATTAAACTTGTTTCTATGGATCTTTGAGAGAAAAGGAAAATATCTAAGTAACTTAAAACATCATAGATACATTTAACCACATGGCAGTGATAAATAGGACAAAAATTAAAAGCAAGGATAAGAGTTAAGAAAATAGGACATCACTGATGAACTCTTAAATTCTGAGATTATAAGATTATCATTTATTTTATTCCTCTGGTCCTCAAAACGTGCTATTTCTGTAACTTTCTGTCATCTCAGTTCCTATGGTAGAATCTCCTGCAGACTGGCTGCAGTTAAGGCTTTGAGTGGGGAATGAATCGCTCACTTCAGGAGCCCATGTTCTTGCAGCTTCAGGTCCTTGCTTGGCTTTAGGACCCTCAGCTGCCCAGGCCCATCCCAGGCATTATATATACTGTTCCCAGTATTATAATTGTAAATCTGCATTGATTTTCTTAAAGAGGCCTCCCCCAATTTTCAAAATGTGACAACTAGCAAAACCTGGAGCCCTGCTGGTTTGTAGTAGATGTTTTTCAGAAATGCTGAACTAACTGTAGGTATAAAAATAGTGGAGGTAGCCAGGAAGTATATCTTTTTGAAGATAGAAAACTCTGAGATGGCCAGAAACTGAAAAAAAAAAAAATTATCTGCCTGAATTTCTCCTTTTCTGTAACGTTCTGATCACAGCATTGCTTCACTTTCTACACACTCTTTACTGGCTGGAATCGTTATTTATCTTTTCAGACACTATTGTTTTTTTTCAAGTCGTGAATGTATGGTGCTTAGAGAGCAAGAGTGATAATCTAGTCCAGTCTCAGGTTTTTCAAAAAATCTGGAAGGAGCAAGGAGACAGGGACCTGGCTTTGTGGTAGGCTACTTAATTTTCAAAGGGTTTATTGTCACATTCTCAAGCCTTTCAATCTCAGCTATTAGGACAGTAGCTAAATGACTGTTACTCATTTGAGAAATTTAAAAACACTTTTCCTTAGGATTATTGTTTTTTTGCATAGATTTGAACATAGTTATTATAGCAATACTAAGAAGGAAATGGATTTTTACATTTTTTGTTTATTTTTAATCTTTATTGATAAGTGGTATTTGTACATGTTGGTGGGGCACCTGTGATATTTTGTGACATGCAGACTGTGTAAGGATCAACTCAGGGTATTTGGAGTGTCCATCACTCAAGTATTTTATTATTTCTGTGTGTTTGGAACATTTCCTGTCTTCAGTTCTTTTGAAATATCAGTACACTGTTGTTAACTATAGTCACTCTACTCTACTATTGAATACTAGGACTTATTCCTTCTAACTATGTTCGTACTCATTAACCAACCTCTCTTATCTCCACCCTATTCTCTGTACCCCCTCCCACACACCCTTCCCAGCCTCTAGTTTCTATCATTCTACTGTCTACTTGCATGAGATTAACTTTTTAAGCTTCCACGAGTGAGAATGAGATTTTAACATAGTTGATTGTTCATAACATAACTTATAGGCCACAAGCTTGTTTAATTGTGAAGAAAAATATAAGGTAGCAATTAAGGGATAGATTCTAGAGCCAGACGGTGTTAACATTTCAGCTCTGTGGCATACGAGCTGTATAACCTTGGGAAAATTACTTCACTCTTTAGTACGTTTCATTCATTTAAAAAACACAGATAATGACAGTACCCATCTTATCGGATTGTGGTGATGGTTAAATTAATACCTGCAAAGCATTTAGGAGAGTATACTGGTGTGTGTTCCATCAAAAATAACCTTGAAGCTTTCCTTAGTGTTTCAAAAGTTTGTAATAGGCTGGGCATGGTGGTTCATACCTATAATCCCAGCACTTTGAGAGGCTGAGGTGGGTAAATTACTTGAGGTCTGGAGTTTGAGAATAGCCTGGCCAACATGTGAAACCCCGTCTCTACTAAAAATACAAAAGTTAGCTGGGCGTTTTGGCGCATGCCTGTAATCACAGCCACTTGGGAGCTGAAGCAAGAGAATTGCTTGAACCTGGGAGGCAGAGGTTGCAGTGAGCAGAGATCATGCCACTGCACTCCAGCCTGGGCAACAGAGCAAAACTCCTCTCAAAAAACAAACAAAAAGTTTGCAACAAAGAAGTTCACATTTCTCTGAGTATGTCACCATGCTAGTTCTAGATAGAAATTTTTGTGCCATCGATCTATTGGAATGGGGAGAAAGAACATTTGACATAATAAGGTAAATAATAGATAAAATTCAGGTTATTCTTTCATCTGGAGAAGCACACCTAGTTATTAATTTTTTAATACAAAAACATTGGTCGCACACCACTAGCAATTCCACAGAGGGAGACACAGCCACCCAGGGAGAGGGGAGCTGCAGCAGACAGTATGGATGCCTGCCCACCAGCATGAATTGCTGCTTCTGAAGAAGTCATCCAGACCTGAGAGCTGACTTCAGCAACTTCCACTGTACTTTTAAAATGATCTTTGGTGTTTCCCCTCAGTTCTGGGCATTCTCAGAAGCCTGCCAAGAGCACTCAGAGAAGACATGGCAGGAAAAGGTGTGGGCAACAAGAGGAAGTGGGAGAGATGGTTCTGAAACTGCTTCTACACAGAGAAAGTGAAAGAACTAGAATAAACTGGTTTCCAGAATGCTCTTAATGCACTAGATGCATTAGAAAGACAGAGAATATTCTATAAAGAGAAGGTGAAGGAACTAGAAAAAACTAGGTTCCAGAATGGTCTTAATACCATCTAAGATGCATTATAAAGACAGAGGATATTCTACACAGAGCAGGTGAAGGAACTAGAATAAACTAGGCTCCAGAATGGTCTTAATGCCATCTAAGATGCATTATAAAGACATAGGATATTTGGCATGTCTATTAAGGTGAAAGAAAATGCTGAATGCTATGTCAGCATCAACATGGGGTCAACACATGGGAGCAATCCTTTTTAAAACTCATAGTAAGTAGAAAGCATTCCTTGGACAATCATGCTGAGAATTCCAGAGCAATAACTCCACTGGAATCATGTCTCCAGTTGTATTTATGGGAAAAGAAAGAAGAAAGGGAGGGAGGAAGGAACAAAGAAAGGAAGGAAGAAAGAATGAGAAAGAAAGGAGGAAAGGGAAAAAGGAGAGAGGGAGAGAGGAAGGGAAAAAAACGTACAGGCAAGTGTAAATGATATCCAAACTATACCAGTGACAAAAATTGTTCTCACACTTGCAATAAATGTCCGAAGGATATTCCGAAGGATCTATTAGATCTCAAAGGAAAGAAAAATGTTTGGTATTGCAGAGTGGTATGAGAGAATAAAGTGGATAGGTGAAGAATAAAGTGAGTAGGTGGGGGTAAAAGGAATCCACTTTGTCCATTTCCATCAAAGTTACTTACCGTGGGAGTTATTTTCCACATGTGGGCCAGGCCTTCATGCACTAACACGTATGTGAGTGTTACTGTGGGTCTTGGCTGGAAGACCTGATATGAACAGAGCATTTGCTATGTGCTTGGCACCGTGCTAACCCTTTGTGGATTATCTCGTTTACATTCAGCAGTCTGTAAGCTAAACTCCTGTGCAACCCCTGTTTCTACAGATGCAAAAACTAAGACTTCAAGAGGTTAAAATAACAACTGGTGGGGGCCTGGCATGGTGGCTCACACCTGTAATTCCAACACTTTTGGAGGCCAAAGTAGGCAGATTACCTGAAGGCAGGAGTTCAAAACCAGCCTGGCCAATAGAGCAAAACCCCATCTCTACTAAAAATACAAAAATTAGCCGGGCGTGGTGGCAGGTGCCTGTAGTCCTAGCTACTCAGGAGGCTGAGGCAGGAGAATTGCTTGAACCCAGGAGGCGGAGGGTGCAGTGAGCCAAGATCGCACCATTGCACTCCAGCCTGGGCAATAGAGACTCCATCTCAAAAAAACAAACAGTAAATGGTGGGGATGACTCACTTCTGAGCAGTTTGGCTTCGGTGCCTGAGGTTAATTAGCCATGGAGACTGTTTCCAGTAAAACCAGGATGGTTGTAACCACCGGGGCTCTAGCAGAGCAAAGTTTCATGTCCTATTTGCCTTTGGGTATCGCCTTCTGTTGCCACAGCCCCAGATCCATCCCCAACTTTTATTTTCTTTCTGGCTCCCAAGAGCCCTCAACTAATACTTTGTTTCCTGGGACTTCTTTCCCCTTAAGTCCTATCCTTCAATAATTATCTTTTCTTTCTCTCCTTCAGCCTCAAGATTAACTTTTCTCTTTTGTTCAGGAAAAGGATCGTCCTGTGTGAGTAACTATACACTGTGGTAGGAATGGCTGACACTCAACTAAAAAGTGGTAATGAAAAGAAAGAGCTTGATAAGATGAGGCAGGTTCTTGAACTAGGTCAGTTTCTTGATGCTCCTTGCCTGCTATTCTCCACAGAACGGACTGGAAGAAAAAGGCCCAAGAATCAGAGGCTTCCCTTTACTCCCCAACCCATGCCACTTGTGAGCTCCGACACAGCTGGCCTCTGCTTGTGGAACATAAAAAGTGCTTTTGTCCAACAGGCTTTGTTCCATGATTGACTTGGAATCTCAGGGAAATAAAAAGGAATTCATATATGCGCTGAATTTATAGGGAATAAAAGCATCATGGTGAGAGAAAGGAAGGGAATTTGGGACAATAACTAAGAAAGATCCAAAGTGTTCCTTCAGAAAGAAATTTCCGTTATTTAATCCATACATTTGACTTGGGCCCATAGGATAGAAGGTGATTAGGGATTGTGGTTAAAAAGAAGGCTATATTTTAAGTTAAAAAATAAGACATAGTACAGAGGAAAATGACTAGTCCAAGTTACAGTTTTGAGGCTAAACCATAAAATCCAAAATATGCCATTTTTATATACTTTAAAATTATGTATTCAGACTCGAGGTTTGAAAAGTATAGGTTAGATTTGATTCCCAGCACGTTTGGAACAGTAAGATAAGCTATATTTTTGCATGTGAGGGAACAGTTTGAGGGTTATCTCAGTTACATTGGTTTAAAAAAATGCAAGACAAGTTGGTGAAGTCAGTGAAGAAAATGAAGAGACTAAAACTTAAAAGGAAATCTCAGTGGCAGTGGTAAAAGGTGAACAAATAAAAACAAAAAGAAATCAATCAAAATGGGTGATATGGTTTGGCTCTGTGTTTTCACCCAAATCTCACCTTGAATTGGAATAATCCCCATGTGTCATGGGAGTAACCCAGTGGGAGGTAATTGAATCATGGGTGCAGGTTTTTCCCATGCTGTTCTCGTGATTGTAAGTCTCACGAGATCTGATGGTTTTATAAAGGGGTATTCCCCTGCACATGCCCTCTTGCCTGCTGCCATGTATGATGTGCCTTTTCTCTTCCTCCATCTTCTGCCATGATTGTGAGGTCTCCCCAGCCATCTGTAACTGTGAGTCCACTAAACCTCCTTCCTTTATAAATTACCCAGTCTCTGGTAGGTCTTTATGAGCAGCATGAGAATGGACTAATACAATGGGTTTGACTTATTTGACTGTTGATAAAACTTTCTAGACCATCAGGCATTTAAAGCAGTTAGGCTGATTTTTATACAGCCTCAGGGTTCCCTGTCTGTGGTTCAACGGTCTAGGTAGAGCAAGAAGGAAATTCATATTTTCAGTTTTTCTTGTGATAGGGAGATTTTTAACTAATTAGAATAGTAGTGAATAGATGACAATCCCAAGTGATTTTTTTCCTGCGTTGCTCAAAAGATATGTTTCAAGTTTAGCCAAAAATGATGACATTTTTAAATTAATGAGTTTTTATTGTGAGTAAGGCATATGGGCTTAGACTCAGGCAGTGGGATAGATGATGCTGAAGCCCCTCAGGAGGTGGGCAAGCCCTCATACTTGATGGTTTTATAGGTGTCCACTTTTTCTTATACTGTCCCACAGGTTGATACATAAAATGGTCTTTTTTTTTTTTTTTTTTTTTTTTTTTTTTTTTTTTTTTGTTTGATTTTTTAGAATTGAGCCCCCCCAGGTCGCCCCCGGGGCACTGCCAGCGCGCCACAACCACCCCCCGCTTTCCGTTTTTTTTGTTTCCACTTTTTATTTTACGGGCCCCCAGGTTTTAACAAAAATTTGTCTTTTTTTTTTTTTTTTTTTTTTTTTTTTTTTTTTTTTGAGATGCAGTTTTACTCTTGTCGCCCAGGCTGGAGTGCAATGGTGCAATCTCGGCTCACTGCAACCTCCGCCTTCTGGGTTCAAGCAATTATCCAGCCTCAGCCTCCCAAGTAGCTGAGATTACAGGTGCACACCACCAAGCCCAGCTAATTTTTGTAGTTTTAGTAGAAATGGGTTTCACCATATTGGCCAGGCTAGTGTCGAACTCCTGACCTCAGTTGATCTGCCCACCTCAGCCTCCCATAGTGCTGGGATTAACATGTGTGAGCCACCGTGCCTGGCCATAAAATGAATGGTCTTCTTTTGGCTTGAAGCTTTACATATTTTAAACATTTCAATCCTCCAGATAGAGAAACATTTACCATTATCCTTCACAGAAAAAATGGCAAATATATGACCTTCCAGCTTCCCCTTCCATGAAAGCCAATGAGGATCAACCTCAGATTTCTTCCCCAGCACGCCTGCTTTCAACAATTGCCTCTTAACACGGTTGTCCAGGAAGCTACTCTGAATCTGTTAGACTTCATGTGCAAGCTGATATCGATGTAATCCTCCTACTGTGTATCTTATGTGAATGAGTTTATTGAATCTTATGTGAATGAGGTTATTGAGTCAGAGCAAATTTTGAGAGTGAGAAAAGAAAGAAAGTATAAGGTTTTTGGATTTGAGGGAAAAACTCAGATATTACCAGCAAGGGTGGGTTATAAACTTTGCCTGTAACTTTTTACAGAGGCAGACATACTATAAATAGAACATCTAGTACCAAGTGCCACATACCATTATTATCACTTTGTGTTTGTCATGCCATTTTTTCTTTACAGGAGCTTTGGGGAACAGGGAGAGGTCTCAGTTGTACAGTGGAGGAAACGGAACCTCCATGATATTTAAATGACATGTAAATGCTCTTTCACCTTGGACAAGTCATTTAAATACCATGGAGGTTCCATCCGGTCGCAGTGGCTCACACCTGTGATCCCATAACTTTGGGAGACTGAGGCAGGTGGATCACTTGAGGTCAGGAATTCAAGACCAGTCTGGCCAACATGGCAAAACCCCATCTCTACTAAAAATACAAATATTAGCTAGGTGTGGTGGCACGTGCCTGTAATCCCAGCTACTTGGCAGGCTGAAGCAGGAGAATTGCTTGAACCTGGGAGACAGAGGTTTCAGTGAGCCAAGATCACACCATTGCACTCCAGCCTGGGCCAACAGAGCAAGTCTCCATCTAAAAAAAAAAAAAAAAAAAAAAAAAAAAAGTCGTGGAGGTTCCCTTCTTTCCAGTATACACTGTAATTGTATACATTGCCTCCAGAGTTATATAGAATCACATTAGGATAGCATGAGAATCTTCTCAAAGTGGCCTGCATTTTCAGTGCTATGTTCCTTAGCAACAAAATTAAACATTAATTTGAGTGGACTAAGAATTACAACTTCTATTTCTTCAACGTTTGTTATTTCTGCCTAATGAACCATAATGCAGCTCCTTGGAGATAATGTAAAATCAAATGTTTTTCCAGTATGGATAATATTTATCTAAATTTTCCTTACGAGTTTTCTTCTATATTTAGTATATTCATGTTGACAACTTTTGAAATTTTGTTGTACACATTCATCTGATAATTTTTTTAATGCTTTGATTGGAGATATTTTGTAATAAATACCTCATATTGGATAAAGAAATAACACCACTGAAGATGGCACAGTCAGTGATTTGTAATAAGTGTGAGTTTGGCATTTAATGGCCTTATGGTTGCAATTTTAAAGTTACTCATTCAAACAAGAATTTTACCAGGCCTTTTATATGTAGCAGACATAGAACTGATTATGTATTGGATTGCTTTGTATATTCCTAATGAGTACGGGACCATTCTTTTTATTTTCAATATCAGTTGACCTCATAAGGGACAATTTTAACATTCATTTCAAACCAGAAATAGGAAGTCTATTTTTACAGTAATTCTTCTGTGTGTCATGGTATTGTTTAAGCACCTAATATACGCCAGCATCATACTGCAGTGCTAGTTAGAATGCTGGAAAAAAATGATGACCAATGGTTGCTGAGTGTGGAGAATGCCTTCCTTCTGTGCTCTCTAGTCCTCTGTCCTGTACACAGCGCCAGTCTATTCTACAGCATCCCTGACATGACCTGCCACAGCTTAAATGTATCCTCTAATGCTCATTAATAATAACACTTACAACCACTTAATAGGTACCAGGCCTCCTGCTACACATTTCATAGGAATTCACTTAATCCTATGACCCTATGAAGTAGAACTCCATTTTATAGAATGAAAATCTGAGGCACAACGAGGTTAAGAAACAGGACCATGATCCACAGCCAGTTGAGCTGGGCTTCAAACATAGGCAGTCCTCCTCTGCATCAGCGTGTTTAGACTATATTCAGGTGTCTGAGCTAGAAGAAGCTAGAGTCATCCAACCTTAAAGGTGAGTGTCTGCAGAGAGGAAGGCAGTGTGAGTGATGAGAAAGTGGCAAATCTGAGAAATCCTCCAAAGAATACACAGAAGTAGATGTGAGATTGAATATAGACTCTAAGGAGAAGAGGCATGCCGAAGAGCCCCCAAGGTCACTTACTATAAAGACTAATAGAATGATGGCATGCCCCTGGTCAGTGGGTATCTGAGATGGGAAATGGTTTAGAGAAAAAAGTCATGAGCTCAACTTTGATCTGTTTAATTTGAGGTGATGGGATCAACTCCAAATTCATTGGTATGACACACAGATGTGATGAAATGGCAAAACAGACAGTGTGGCATGGTAGAAGAACATAGGCGATGGAACGAAAAAAAAAGCAAGTTCAAGCTGTGATGCTGATGTTAGTACCTATTAAGTGACACCATGCAAGTTTCTTTGCTTCCTTGAGTCTCAGTTTTCTTTCTTGTGATTGGTTTCCTTAATTATGCCATTAGAAAGTTTAGACTAAAGTGGCATGCCATGGAACAGATAGCTAATTAAAGGTAGAATGAAGATTACATGTTTAAATGAACTATCTTTTGGAATATATTAATCTGAACAATAGCTATTTAGAAGAAAAGGAATAATTACATTGTTAAGTCAGAGTTAGGATGGCCATACCATATGGTCCAAACCAAGACCCGCCCCCCACCCCTGCCGCCAACATTTTTTTTGGTAAGATGGAATTTTGCTCTGTCGCCCAGGCTGGAGTATGATGGCATGATCTCGGCTCACTACAACCTCCACCTCCCGGGTTCAAGCAATTCACTGCCTCAGCCTTCCGAATAGCTGGGATTACAAGCTCCTGCTACCATGCCCAGCTAATTTTTGTATTTTTGGAGAGATGGGGTTTCATCATCTTGGCTAGGCTGGTCTTGAACTCCTGATGTCATGATCCACCCGCCTCGACCTCCCAAAGTGCTGGGATTACGGGCATGAGCCACCGTGCCTGGCCAACCAGGACCCTTTTAAGGTGCTCTGAATAAATATACCAGAACAACAGGGATTCTGGTGTAATTGTGGGACTGTCATAGGGAAGGAATACAAATAGTTACCATACTCACAGCCACCAGTAGAGGTACTTCTGAAATAGTCTTTGTAAAAACCACAATTTGTGGTTTCCAATTTTGAGTGAAAATCATCCTCGATGAAAGAGGGTATATTCAGGATGTGATTTCCAGCTGAGAACCTTCATTATGGGCTGCATCCAAGGACCAGTTCTTTTCACTCCTCCTCTTTAGCAGCATTCCCCACCCCACTACTCTCCTTTGGTTCACACATGACACTCAAGCCACTGTAATCATTCAGTCATCTGGAAGAAAAAGGAGTGACTTCATTGTATTACTATATCCGATGTCCTCTCCATTGCTAATATTTGTTCATTTCTGATCGCTGCCTTGTAGTTGCTCCGCTCTGCTGCTGATTGGTCTGCTGGTATAAAGTACCATGAAGAGTCCATCCATGCCGCTTATGTCTACGTGATAGAGAACAGCAAGCACTATATCTATATTGAAGTAAGCCCTGCTCATGTAAATTTGTGTGAGAAACTGCCTTTCCTTAAATATCATGCAGAGACTTCAGGGTCCCCAAACATAGGACCTGTCGTACTAATAAATACATTTTTAGACGTGAAAAGTGCTGGAGAAGTTCTGGTTCATGTCACCTGAATTTTGACCTCCCAAGTATACCTCGAATTGGCTTGGCATTGTCATTAACTCAAGACTCTATTGGGAGTCTCCCAAATTTCTTCCTATTAAGATGTATCATCAACTCACTGTGATAGTATTAGACAGAAATACCCCAACATGGATATGCAGGTTTTGATTTGGCTTGGGTTGAAGGGTTTAAGTGTGAAGGAAGTTCTGTTTCAGGAGAGCACACACAGGGGTGAGTTGCTAAAACAGAGCCCACTGGATGCCACTGGTTTGGACATGGTGGAGTAGGGAGAGTGCAGGGAAAAGAACGTGGAAAAGGAAGATGTGAGAACATTAAGAGCAGGTACTAGGTTCTTCACTCCTGTGTGAACTATTCAATGTGAAGCTTTTTTTTTCATCCCAGAGTTGTCAGAGTATATGAGAAAATCTGGGGACATTGAGTTTAGTTTGGGAACTTAAATTACTCTTCAAAGTGGATATAAAAATAGTTCAGAGAACTTGAAGAACCCTGAAAAAATAAAAAGTCACAATAATGGAAAAAATAGAGCATATTTTCCTTCTTTATTCAAGTCTTTTCTTTCCCAGTGAATTTTTTTTAAAGTGTATAGAGGAATGGGTTAACTGAGGAAAACCGTTCTAGCCCTGCTTTTCTTCTCCTTGGGTCCTGGCCTTCTCCCGCTCTGCACAGGAACAATTCATTAAAAATAAGCAGGGAAGAATTGGAGCTTTATTTGTTTCTTGAGCCTGGGTAGAGAAGGCTAAGTTAAATATAATATATTAGCTGGCTAAATGCAGTGTGGTATCCTGAATGGTATCATGCAATAGATATAGGACATTAGTGGAAAAATGAGCAAAGTCTGCATAAAGTCTGGAGCTTAGTAATGCTATTAGTATAATTAATTTCAACAATTATACCATAGAAATGTAAAGATGTGAAGTCTGGCTCTCATTTTGCTTCATCTCTTTTCAGTTGCATTAACATCAGCTTTTGTGGCCAGGCGCAGTGGCTCACGCTTGTAATCCCAGCACTTTTGGGGGCTGAGGTGGGCAGGTCACCTGAGGTCAGGAATTCGAGACCAGCCTGCCAAGATGGTGAAACCCTGTCTCTACTAAAAATGCAAAAAAATTAGCAGGGCATGGTAGTGGGCACCTGTAATTCCAGCTATTCGGGAGGCTGAGGCAGGAAAATTGCTTGAACCTGGGAGGCAGAGGTTGAAGTGAGCTGAGACTGTGCCATTGCACTCCAGCCTGGATGACAAAAGTGAGACTCCATTCCAAAAAAAAAAAAAAATCAGCCTTTCTTCTTGATATGATCATAGTATTAAATGACGTCAGTAATGCCATGTAGGTTTACATAGTTGGGACATAGAACTGGTTGACATTTCTCTAGTCAAGATAAGCAGTCAGCCTTCACCTGATTCTTCCAAAAAAAGGAGAAGTAAAGGACATGACATGTAGTCAGTCTGTGTATATAGCTGCTGAGGAATGCTAAGCTTCTTTATAATATGAATTCAGAAAAAGAAACATGGTTTGGTTGCCACTGAGATTTTGATTGTTTGATGCCCAAAGGCGAATCACATCCTCAAAAGACTCTCTGTAATGTGTCTTCATGTAAGTTTATCTTCTGGAGGCATTTTATAGATTTATGCACTTAAGTATAAAAGCTTATATAGTCATAAAAATAATAATGCTGCAAAGGGATGATAATTATGAGTAGTTGTATGTATATCTCTTTACCTTGAGATAATTAGCAAGTAGTACTTTGTAAAAATTATAAATTACAGGTGTGTTATAACAATCTATTCTGTTTGAACACACAATATTCGTAATATTTGCACCAAGTTTTTATCATTCCTTTATGCAGTAACAAAATCTTTTGCACTGTTATGATAATGTTGTACCTGGTTTTCTAGTAACCATTTTAAAGACTATTTTATAGATATATAAATAGCAGAATTACTTAGAGGAAAAAAAAATTTCTTTTTCCATTTTATTAACTGGCTTATATATATGCACCATGCAAAAGACAGTTGAAGCTACTTAAAATAGAAGTTCAGAGATAATAAGAGACCCAAACAAACAAGACAAGGCGAAAACAGATACCAGGAAATAATGGAGAAAGGGCGGAGAAAACTAGACCAGGCTTTTGCCATCTACCCTGTTAAAAAAAGCAAGCTTAGCATGAAGTAGAATGTTTTCCAATATAGAATTTTAAATCATAAACATTTATACAATGTGTGCATCTGAAAAAAACTAATTTCCCTACTGACTAAATTTGCAGTGTTCTTAAGTATTCTAACAGTGTAATTTAGAAAATCACCTATAGGGAATTCTCATGGTGAGATAATGGTGTAGCTTTCCACTTGACTAATGTTACAGGTGATATGACCTGGAATCAGATGAGATCCAGAGTAAGATGAGGCGGCCTTTATTCTGTGTCATTGACTTTCTTGATGTGACTTCAATGATCAGAACACATCTGCTGTGTGAAACGTTTTTTCAAAATATCAGGGTAGTTTTTTGTTATTTACCAGATTGTCCTTGTGGATACTGCTAAGAAAATAAAGACTAACATGATTGTCTTGTTTATTTCTCATAGAACCAGTTTTTCATAAGCTGTGCTGATGACAAAGTTGTGTTCAACAAAGTAGGCGATGCCATTGCCCAGAGGATCCTGAAAGCTCACAGGTAACAGCCTTTGGATAGGAGTTCTTGCTGCAGATGTGCTTGTATTTATTACTAAAATGACTTTGCAAAGCCCATTTGTAAAGTAATGTCATTTCCTAGCAGGCTTGAATTTGGTTCAGCCAGCAATAGGTTATTGATCCCTTTAATCTGAGTCGATTGCTAAAAATTTTTTAGTCCCTTTTCTAAGGAATTTGAATTCTTCCAGGGCACAAAAATTTCTTCCTGGCCAGTCTGTTTCCCACACCTGAGGTTTGTGATTTGTTTTAATAGCAGACTGTGAGCTGTGTTTACATAAAAAACAAAGCAAAATAGACATAATACTTTGCTATGGGTTATATTCTTGTTATCATATGTCATATTTATTCAGTTTATGGGATTATTTCTTTAATAATTGGTTTGCTGAGATAGAATTCACATACTGTACAATTCAGCCACTTAAACTATACAATTCAATGATTTTTAATATTTTCACGGAGTTGTACAACCACTACCTCATCAATTTTAAAACATTTTCATCAACTCAGAAAGAAACCCCATTAGCAGTCGTTACCCATTCCTTCCTTTTTTAGCCCCTGGCTACCACTGATTTTTCTTTTTCTATAGATTTGCCTAGTCTGGGAATTTTATATAAATGGAGTCACACAATATGTGGTCTTTTATGACTAATTGCTTTATCTCAGCATAATGTTCTTGAAGCTCATCTATATGATAGCATGTATCAGTATTTCATTTCTTTTTATTGTCAGATAATATTCCAGTACATGCATATACCACATTGTATTTATTCACTAGTTGATGGATATTTGGGTTGTTCCTACTTTTTGCCTATTATGAATAATGCTGCTATAAACAGCCTGTACTAGTTTTTGTGCAGATATATGTTTCCATTTCTCTAGGGGTAGAATTGCCAGGTTATAGCTAACTCTATGTTTAACATTTTGAGGAACTGCCAGACTGTCTTCCAAAGCGGCTCTGCCATTTTATATTCCTAGTGTATGAGAGGTCCACTTTCTCTGTATTTGCCAATACTTACTATGATCTCTTTCTTTGATTATAGTCATACCACTACATTCCAGCTTAGGGAACAGAATGAGGCCTCATCTCTTTAAAAAAAAAAAAAAGAAACAAAAGAAAAAACTTATTTTCAGGTTGCCTGCCATGGAGTGCCCCCTTTTTACTAACTAGGGCTATGATGTGCCATCCAAGCTTACCCTTCTCTGTTTTCATAGACTTCTCTGTTCTCTACTTTTCTGAGACTCAGAACTTCCCTGCCAAAGTCACATTCTTAGCAACAAGTATAATTTTGGCTATTTGAAAAAGAATAGAATACAGCCCAAAGCAGACGGAGGGAAATGACAGTCTGCAGTCAGCCAGGCCTCACCAAAGAATATGGGCCCTCTGCCAGGTCCCTCCCACCCTGGAGAAATCTGAGTCTTCAAATTGCGAACTCCCTTGACTGGGCTAAGTCTTTATTTTTCTGCCAGCACTGGAATCCAGCCTCACAACAATTCCCCTAAGCAATTTCTCGGTTCCTCTCACTTCCTCTGGTTCCTTCTCAACAGCCATAATTCTTTATAGAAATAGGTTTTGCAAAGCCTCCATGTTCTGACATGACCTAGAGCCTCAGACTCATGTTCATCCCATGCTGACCTAAGAACAGCTGGGGGAATCAGTGAAAAAACCCCAGATCTTCACTCTAATAAGTAAAACTGTCTCAGAGTTGAGGCCAGTTGCCAACCCACTTGAAACCTTTCCTTGACAACTCAAATGTGACTGGAGATCAGGGAGAAAAAAATATCATAATCCACAGTCTAAAATTGACTGTTTTATATCACGTTTGACTAAGCCAAAAGGTAGGACCAACTGATCCAGGCAGAAACATTTTTTTAACACTGTGTGCCATGAATGAATGGTTTCTGAGGAGGGTCTCAGAACTTTGTACATGGAAACTTGACACACATAATTTTCTTGCTTTGGTAGAAATTCAGGAAGTGAGAAAGTGCATTTTATAGTGTTATCACCAAAAAGTTGATGCATACAATGAAAATAGGCAGTTGACTTAATGTTTCTGTGTTTTAATATTAAACTGCATTGAAAAATATGCTATTAAACTACTTTAAAATACAATTTTGAAAATTGTTCAAACCCATCATGCTTCCTTTGTTTTGTTTTTCTTTTCTTTTTTTCTTTTTGAGATAAAGTCTCACTCTGTCACCCAGGTTGGAGTGAAATGAAACTATCTCAGCTCACTGCAACCTCTGCCTCCTGGGTTCAAGCAATTCTCCAGCCTCAGCCTCCTGAGTAGCTGGGATTACAGACACCCACCACCACACCCAGCTATTTTTTTTTTTTTTTGTATTTTTAGTAGAGATGGGGTTTTACCATGTTAACCAGGCTTGTTTTAAACTCCTAACCTCAAGTGATCCACCCACCTTGGCCTCCCAAAGTGACCCTCATGCTTCTTATAAGTGTAGATAAGCTACTGTTTGCCTGTAAGTGGGTGGTATGGGAAATACCACGCTGGGGAATCTGAAATTGGGGGACCAGATGTGTGGAGACCTGCATTCTCTCCAGCTCTGTTATCCATTGCTCTTCTGACACACTGTTTCTTCACCAACAATGAGTAATAGTATCTGTTCTACCTAGCTTATGTGAATATATAAAAAAGTAGTTTGTAAATTGTAAAGCACCAGTTCGTGTAAGAAATTATTATAGCATTTCCATGATATTCATCATTTGGAAATCTGTTGTTCATTGTCCATTCAAGGATAAAGAAGCATGATATTCAAATAAGCTGCTTCAAAATTAGTATTTATGCTAGAAAAAGAAATGCTTTAATTAAAAAGATGTTTAAGTGCTCTGTATTTTAAATTATTGGATGGCTACTTCTGGATAAGAAACATTTTTTTTCGTTTCTTACCTCTGGCTCTTGTTCATCATGTAACAGGCTTAGGCACACAATTCAAGCACTTCTGTCTAGAGGTTTTCTGCCGGAAGCCTATACCTGGCTCTTCCTGGGAATCAATTTTTGATTTCTCTATTATTAGTGTGATAACACCCCCCCAAAATATAAAGTAAAATAAAACGTATTCTGAAGCATAACATGTGTTTAGTTTTAATTTTAGATGCCATTTAGTTTGTTGTTATTTGAAGATATGGAAGTTTTCTAATTGAAATCACTGGTCGATAATTGAATAAAAATGTTACTAAATAGTTTTTGAGCCTTTCCACATAATGAGTGCTTTACCTGCGTTACCTCATTCAGTCTTCCTATCAACTTTATGGGATTGGTTGCGTAATTACTCCCATTCTATGGGTGAGGCAGCTGAGGCCTAGTGAGGTTAGATAACTTAGCCAAGTCATACAGCTATGGATGGATGAGAATGGGACTCAAACCATGTCTGTGGGATTTCAGCTCATGCTTTTTACCACTAAGCTACAAAGCTTCCCCCATTTCTAGGGTTGTAGGAATTTTCAAATGGTAAACCTCCCAGAAATCTATGAAAAATATT
Organism: Cacajao melanocephalus; assembly: GCA_963573385.1. Lineage (NCBI taxonomy): Eukaryota > Metazoa > Chordata > Mammalia > Primates > Pitheciidae > Cacajao > Cacajao melanocephalus. The sequence continues at coordinate 129,668 of CAUYLG010009048.1, forward strand.
TTGAAATTTTAAAAATTGAATGAGCTGGGCACTGTGGCTTATGACTTTAATTTCAGCACTTTGGGAGGCTGAGGTGGGAAGATCACTTTAGCTCAGGAGTTCAAGACTAGCCTATGAAACATAGTGAGACCTAGTCTCTACAAAAAGAATAAAAAATTAGCTGGGTGTGCTGGTCCTTGCCTGTGGTCCCAGCCACCCAGGAGGCTGAGGTGGGAGGATCTCGTGAGCTTGGGAGGTCAAGGCTCCAGTGAGCCATGATTGCACCACTGCACTTCAGCCTGGGAAACAGAGCGAGACCCTGTCTCAAAAAGAAAAAAAAAAAAAATCAGATGATTTTTTAAAAGTAATTCTTGAAGATTAACTGTTCTTGGGTTTAAAGAAAAATCTATGTCCATAATTACCATATCCTGTAATTTTGTACCAAACTGAAAAGACATGTTGGATTTGTTTCAAAGCATTGTCTTAAGGAAATTTCAACTACAGTTATAATAAAAAGAAAAAACACATTTTATCTAAGTATGCCAATCACTGGTTTCACATTTTTTCTTGTGGGATAACTTCCAAGCTCTGTACTGTTCCTGCAGAAGAGGTTACCTTGGGGCACAGATGACAACAGATCGTGGCAGGAGACCTTTTGATTTAGATCGTGTAAATGCTTTTATTCTATTCTAAAAGTTGTATAAAATTGTAATCTCAGTAGATAGAGAAATGTAACGATTAGCACAGGGCAGGGGCCAGCAATCATTTTGAGCCTGAGCATGTGCCCTGGAAGAGAAAGGAAGGAAGAGGGAGACTCTTAAAGAAAAATGAGAATGAAAATGGGCTGGGCCATATTGGGAACAGTTTAATATAGGGTTCTGTCATAATCTCATTTGGAGGCCACTCAGGGCTAGGCTTGTCAAAGACAATCAAGCCCAGGGTGAAATCTAAGTCAGACGTGCTGGAGAATCCCTCAGCTTTCTTACAGTAAGCTCGTCATTTTCAAAAGATAACCAATGAGAAAAATGATGTGTGTTTGTGCACAATATATAATATAATCTATAAAGTCACACAGAGGATAGGTAAAGTCAGTGTTAAATAGGGCCAGCATTTCTAGTGGGCGAGTCAGAATTTTAGCCAGTTCTTCCATATGCAGAAGAGGAAACGGAGGCCCAGAAGGATCTTCTCCTTTTAAAAGATTTGCCAAGCACAAAATAAAAGGGGTTATGTCCCAAACAACCAAGAAGCTGCAGATCCAATTCCAGCATAATTGATAACACCATAGTATAAACTTCTCTTTACACACACACACACACACACACACCCCTAACCACAATTATTATTCTTTCTGACAGTATTCACTGCTGCAAAATCTACAACGAGACAATTTATAGCAGTTCTTGAAGTGTACAGTAATGAAATACGACCTATAAATCTCAAATTCTCAAAAAATAAAGTATCTTGTCACTAGCAAAGCACATGAGACTTCCTCGGGGCCTTCTTACCAGCCCTGAGACCCAGCTGTGAGCAGATCAGGCTTCACCCCACTATCCTTCAAGCTGAAGAGGGGCCAGAAGTGAAGGAGGAGGGGCTTTTGCAGGAGAGAAAAACAGGAAGAGGACTGTAGAGGCACGTCGCTGCTGTGACCCGTCCACATGGTGCAATTGTACTCTGCTTTTAAAGGTATAAGCAGCTTTATAGCAATCACAAACATTTTAAAGTTAATTTTTAAAAGCCCATGTTCTTACCACCCTGAAAAGTTCACTCTTCATTTTTCTATTTCCTTTTTGTCAATATTAATACACACACTACTATTTTCTGTTAAATTGTAATTTACTTTGTTTTCTTAGAGCTCATCTGAATTTCAAGTGCATTTCCACACAGTAGGAGGAGTTTTAACTTGGGCATTTCCTGATAATTGTGGTTCAATCAATTCAGTAATTTCTCATTGTGTCCCCTCTGTATTGAGCATCAGGGTGCTACTCCTGCCTGTCTCCCTTTACATCCTGTCCTTGATCTTGATGCTACGGGGCACTGGATCCTTGAAAACGGGCTTCCAGACACTGGTGTTGATCTCCCTCGAGTCTGTTTTGGCATCTGCTTAATGTGGCTTGGGTACTTCAGCCCTCCCCTTTCAGATCTGCCTCTCTACACCGTCTCTGCTCCTGCCACACTGCACAGCTGCTGGATGACATGCTCCACATTTCTCTGGAGTTCACTTGAAAGCAAGGCCTCAGATCCTCATGGCTCTCATATTCTCACATTGAAAAGAGAGTGGGGTGTGCTGGGCGCGGTGGCTCGTGCCTGTAATCCCAGTACTTTGGGAGGCCAAAGCGGACTGATCATGAGATCAGGAGATTGAGAACATCCTGGCTACCATGGTAAAACCCCATCTGTACTAAAAATACAAAAAATTAGCCAGGCGTGGTGGCACGTGCCTATAGTTCCAGCTACTTGGGAGGCTGAGGCAGGAGAATCGCTTGAACCCAGGAGGTGGAGATTTCAGTGAGCTGAGATCGAGCCACTGCGCTCCAGCCTGGGGGACAGAGTGAGACTCTGTCTCAAAAAAAAAAAAAGAAAAAAGAAAAAAAGAGAGTGGGGTCTATCCTGTTTTCCCTGTAATTCAGCTTGAGGCTAAAGGAATGATTCCCTGTCCTGAGTCTTGCTCTTATTTCTCTGCACTCCTGCCTCAGCTTAGAGAATCTCTCTCCAGTTCCCCAAATCTAAAAGAAGTTGATGTCTTTGTGTCCTGCCTCCCTTGTGAGACTGCCACCCCAGTAGCAATGCCTGCTTCGTTTCTGCAGTCACAGAGTGGGGGAAGTTAAACATTTAAAGTGAAAAATGATTTAATGTTTTATAGTGTCGGCCTGCCACATTTGTATTGCCTTATGATTGTAACGTTGCACTGGGGCCATTTTAACACAGTACCAGAAGTACTGTGCTACTGAGCCTTCATAGAGGTCATTTTAAGTGGCTACAAGGTGATCATTTTATTGAATGGCTATAACATAATTTACTTACCCATCCCTTTATTACGGGACATTTATTTATAATTTTTAGCTGTTCTACATGGCACTGCCATAAGAGTTAGTGATTTTTGAAGAAAAACTTATTTTAGCAAGAAGCCTGAGAATGCTGTTTTATAGAAATTGCTTTGAACTCATGTTGATGAAGTGACTTTAGCATGATGGGTAGTTATTTGTGGCTTAGTGCCCACTAGCTCTTATCTTGCTTTTAAGGTCATAAATATTTTATGCACTAGGGGCTCAGATTCTTAATCCTAAGCTGATTGCTATCATTTGGACAAACCCCGTGTTATGAGGATTTAGTATTTCCAGAGGACATTAGACTCCTCAGCAGCTGGAACTCTTGTCCTCTGTGGATTGGATCAAGGAGGCAGCTTGGACATAGTGTCCCATAGAATTTTCTGTGCTTTGGCTTACATTCAAGCACAATTTTGTGGTTTGAAATTCCAGAGTCCTTTTTTTTTCCCTACAGCAGTGAAAATCTAAATAGTTTCCACTAGTTTGCTGAACACAGTTTAAAATTTTCATCATTTAGGAAATTTATGAGCTACTATATTGTAAAATAGCAAAGGCCTTGATACAGAGCTAAGAGTCCTAAAAACAAGAAAATGTGAATATTCTGATTCCTACAAACTAAAATTTACAAGAATGTTTTAAAATATTTTTATAGGACATTTCTCAACATCCTACATATGAGATCTCCCTTGTAAAATCATTTTTGCTTTAAATGAAAAAAGATGAAATAGAACGGTCTCTTAACAGACATCATCACATTTGTTTCAAAGACCAGCAATACCACTTGTAAGATTTTCCAACAAATATAAAAAATGACTTTTGTTAGCATAAATATCAAAATAGTTATTTCAAAATAGAAAAAAATTACAAGCAATTTAAATGCCTATCAACAGAGAACTGGTTTAAATATTAAAGTACAGATACATGGTAGAGTATTACATCCCTGTTCTTAAAAAGTAACTATGTTCTGATGTGGAAGGATTTCCAAGATACCCTGTTAGATAATAAAAATCATGTTCAGCAAAGTGCTTAAAGTGTTTATAGTATTCTAACATTTGTGTAGAAGGAAAAAATACATATATTCTTATAAATGCATACATTATTTCTAAAAGAACATGGAGGGAACTGTTAACAAAAGTTGCCCCCAGGGTAAAGGAGTGAGAGATAATTTTTTTCACTTGTAATCATTTATCTCTTTCATTTTGTACTACAAGCATGTTACCCATTTGAAAGTAATCTATTTGGTGGTTCCTCAAAATGCTAAACATAGAATGACCATATGACCCAGCCATTCCATTCCTGAGTATAAACCTGAAAGAACTGAAAACAGGGACTCACAGATACTCAATGCCAATATTGATAGCAGTATTATTCACAGTAGCCAAAAGGTGGAAGCAACCTAAGTGTCCTTCAACAGATGAATGTGATATGTACATACCGTGGAATATGATTCAGTCTTAAAAAGAAGGGAAATCTGACACAAACTACAATATGGATGAACCTTGAAGATGTTATGCTAAGTGAAACAAGTCAGACGTAAAGGGCAAGTATTATATGATTCTAATTATATGCAGAATCCAGAACCGGCAGCTTCATAGAGACAAAGCAGATTAGAGGTTACTGGGGGTGCAAACAGTGAAAAACAGGGTAGCTGTGACTTGATAGTCACCGAGTTTCTATCTGGGATGTTGAAAAGGTTTGGGAATAGATCATCGTGATAGTTGTACAACATTGTGAATGCAATTGATGCCACTGAACTGTACACTTAGAAATGGGGACCAGATGGGGTGGCTCACGCCTGTAACCCCAGCACTTTGGGAAGCCGAGGTGGGCAGATCACCTGAGGTCAGGAGTTTGAGATCAGCCTGACCAACATGGTGAAACCCCTCTCTACTAAAAATACAAAATTAGCTGGGCATGGTAGCACATGCCTGTAATCCCAGCTATTCAGGAGGCTGAGGTAGGAGAATTGTTTGAACCTGGGAGGTGGAGGTTGCAGTGGGCCGAGATCACGACATTGCACTGCAGCCTGGGCAACAAGAGTGAAACTTTGTCTCAAAAAAAAAAAAAAAAAAAAAAGGTAAAATGGCAAATTTTATATGTATTTTACCACAGTAAAATGTAATTTAATTTAAATAAATAAAATTTAAAGAAAAAATGTATGTCATACATACATTTTGCAAATAAAATGTAATGTAATATAAAAAAATTCCTGTTCAGCTTAACCTCTTCTCTACCAGAAACTTCCCCAGAAATGCTTTTCCAACCTGATCCCATCCTCCTAAAGCAAATAATACTAAGTGCATAGCGTGTGCAAAGGTCCTTGATTGGGCACTACCAAAACCAGAAAGATACGTGGACAGGCATCCTGCGTTTCAAAGGAGCTTATCACATAGCCTAGCGAGCAGATGTGTGTGTCCCTATTGTGTAAAGCAGAAAGAGTGCTGAATAGACATCCTGGCCATGTGCTGTGAGTGCCGAGGCAAGAATAAACCAATTCTGACTGAAGGGCCAAGATGGCTTGGCAGAGGAGGTGAGCCAAGTTTCATTAGTAGGAAGGTGCAGCTCTGAACACAGGGCGGTAGTCCCTTGGCACTAGGCTGTGGTTATGGGAAGATTATAGCGTAAGGCAGTATAATCCTGAATTCTGAAAAGGCAGTTGAGGCCAAATGGCATCCATTTTTACGTGTCTAGTTTAATTTATTTTGACTTTTAAATGTTGGCTGTGGGGAAATAGCTCAGGTGTTTTTTTCTGTTCCTTTTCACTATCCTTCTCACCATTTAGGGGTGTGAGCCTTTTATTCTTATCAAGCAGCAAACTTTAACAGTTGACATTTTTTAATGTTTTCTTTCCAACTCAAACTATGCTTGCCATCTAGTGATTAATCCACGCCATTACAACAACCTATTTAGGATCCTCGTTTCTTGGCGTGGCAGCCAAGCTCACAGGCCTCCAAATTTCACTGTTGATAGTCATTTCTGCCCTGAACTTCTCTTTCCACTTGCCCTGATGTATACATTGACATTGAGAGACATCGGTAATAAAATGTGATCCCCCAAAGAGTACTGATAATATTCACAGGAAAGAAAAATTTAGTTGTTTAGAAGAAAATGCGCCTTAGAAATGAAAAGTTTAAGTAGGATCGGACTTGAAAATTAACCAATAACAACAGCTTTGTGTGAATATAGTCCTCCAGATATCCTGGCTAGATTCCTTGATCACAGTGTATGTCACATTACTTTCTAGGCTTTTTCTTCTTCCTGTATATCCTATGAATAGAGACAAGAACGTTAATAGCATTTGATTCTGAATAAGTGGTACCCATTTGGAGCATACTTCACATTTCTGATTTTCTGAATGCCCATCAAAGAGGGAAAGCTGCACTTTCTTCTTCTATTGTTATGTCATTGAGTAGAATCCATTTTCCTTCATTAATCACTTGAGAGAGTGAGACATGAACTATTGTGTTATATGTGCAGAGGACTTAAATATACACATTGGCCGCTCGGAATTCTTAAAGGGCTTAGAGTAACATTTTGTAGCTGAAAACTCAGAGTTTCTAAGTAGATAATGATGACTTCTGTTTTGAAAAATATAATGGATCCAGTGTGTCTTTTTGCCCCTGAGATCTGGCTGTGAGAACTGATTTACTCAACAATTATTAACTGAATGTCTACTATTTCCAGGGCTCTAGCTAGCTACTGTGTCAACTATTTGTTAACTATTAAGATAACATCTTTTTTTCAAAACTTGGCTATAGCCTCCCCTCCCCGTCTCTTTCCATGGGATCCAAGCAAGGATTTCTTACACTGCATTTTGTCCTACAAGCGATTGTGCTGTAGAGAGACAATGGGTACAATTTCAGGCTACGAAGTGATAGCCTGGATGACAGCATCTGTCCTCCAGTCCAGCAGCACCCATCTCCCAAGCCCCGAAATGTGACAGAATGTGTTGTAGGCAGCCATTCACTCAGTCTCAAAAAACATGTGAACTGCTTGGCTGTCATTTAAAACTGATACTACTTTTTTTTTTGGAGGGGGTTGGTGGTAAATTTCTCTGCATCTGACCTTCGCAGGGAAAACAAGAGATACCGGGTATATGTTGTGATACCGCTTCTGCCAGGGTTCGAAGGAGACATTTCAACCGGCGGAGGAAATGCTCTACAGGCCATCATGCACTTCAATTACAGGTGCCCGAACTCTAAATGATCTTTTGAGCTTTTGGTCGTGCATGTAAGCGGGTGAAGGGAATGACAGTGTTTCTCCACTTCCATTCAGTGGATTGGGAGAACAAATGAACACTTTATTTTACTTTCAAATCTTGGCTTGTTTGCTAGTTGATAAAATACAAATGGAGCCTACAGTGATAAAAGTTTGGCCTGAGACACATGGCAAACATAAAATAAGTAAAATATTAGTCCGTTTTGTATAGTCATTGTCTATTTCAGTAGATGTGTAATGTTGATGAAAACTTATCTTTAAGTGGTTAAATAGCTATTGAGCTTTACATGTACTTTGCAGTAAGTAGAGAAAAAATTAAATGCCTGACATGGTATGATTTGCTTGTGTTTGGTTATGATTCTTTAGATAGCAAGACCTTCAACAAGGTTGATAATGATAATGACAATTTTTTGGTTAATAAATTCCCAGAATTTTATTTTTCTACGACATCTTCATTAAAATTTTAGGGAAAGTTCCGTGCTTGATATTTTTAAAAGCTGAGTTTTCATATTTATTTAAAAAGGGGCACTTGGGTTCCCCTGAGGCTTCAGATTTGGCCAGTGGAGCACTGCGAAGAGGACTGCGAGCTGCCAGCCCGTGGGTGGGGGGAGCACAGGCTAGCGAGGCTGCATAGAAGGGGTTGGAAAGGCACCTTTGACCTTCTCTCAGGGTCACTTAACTGCGAAAGGGAACAGAAGCAAAGAGGTGAGGGGGCCAGGCCTGGGCATGACTCTGGCTCCATGCTGTAAGTTCTGTGACCTGAGATTAGAAAGAGCCCTACCCAGGATCACACTCTGTTGTCAGAACCAAAATCTCTTATGTTTCCGAACCACCTGTAGCTGCTCACCTTTCTAATCAAACTCTTTTGAAAGGTGTGAGAGGACAAATGAAACCTGACATAGAACTCTTGGTAAGTAAAGCAGATTAGGGGTCAGAGCCTTGGTCAGATCGGGTCTGGAGGCTTAGGTACCCTCCTGCTTGGGCCCCTCCCAGACGCTCCTGCTGGAGGATCTGTGTACAGTTCCAATGCACCATTGTAGTGATTTTTTTTTTAATCCTCGTTTCTCACTGACTTTTCAAGCTTGTATTTGTTTATCTGCCAGGATTTCAATAAAAGATTTTTGTTTAGAGCTTTAACTATGCTTTGGCCTATATGCTTGAACTGAAGATTTGTACATTTCTAATATTATCTGATTTGTAAGATGATAAACAAAGCTTTTCAAGTATTTAAGGTGCTGGCATAATGTTTAATTGAATTTTATCTGTTTCATTCACGATTCTAATATTATTTTTGCAGTATTGTCAATTATAATTATTTTCTGTGACTATTTTCTTGCCTTTGAACCAGCTGCATGAAATAACGTATTTGGCTTTTGTTCAGAAACAAAAACTATAACCTTTGATTATGCAAAAACATCTCTATTTGCTGGCATCATCTTTAATAATATCAGCATTTCTCAGGCATAAATATGCTCTTTATTACTTTCATAGAGAAAGCAGATGAAGCATAGAATTTTTGTTTTTGTCAGATTTTATAATTCATCAACGATTATCAGTCTTAAGAAACAAAATCATTAGCAGAGTCCTTTATTTGAGAGTCTGTTTTTCATTTTTAAGTGGTTTTGCTGACTTTAGAGGCAGCCCATTCTAGTAGTTTAATTCGTAAATTATTCTGCTAAGTGCTTGCCCTTTTTACCTCTGAGAGCAATGTGATTTTGTAAGTATTATCTACTGATGTGTTCTAAATTTATCTTTGCTGTTACCAAGTTTTGTAACAGGGAAAGTTCATTCATGACCCATCTTTTTTTAAATAGCCTCTCTTTCTGAAATCTAACATGAATTTTATAATTTTTCCATTTACCCATCTCAAGACAACTGTCATGTTCCATTAGTAACATTAAAAAGTGATATTCATGTAATTATTTTTAGCATTTAGAAATAGATGTAGCATCTTCTCATAGAAGCACTTGTTCTGTTTTTACTTGCATTAGGATTAAACTTACAGATACTGCAATTGGGATTGGTTGTTTTGAAACCTCTGTGATTATTTTTTCCTTTACACATTTTCAGAACCATGTGCAGAGGAGAAAATTCCATCCTTGGCCAGTTAAAAGCAGAGCGTAAGTGACTGCTTTTTTTCTCATATGATTGTTTTTTATTATGAAGGCGAGGTAGCAGTAATCACTAATGTTTCAGTGTGATTATAGAACTCTAGTCATAAAAGGTACCCCACAAAATGTTCACCTGTAATAAAGTATTCTTGTTAAGTTGCCCAAACTATTATTCAAATGAAGACACCAAGATTTGAGATGAATAGGTAATAAAAACTGAGCATCTTTATAATTTCTGTTTATTTTTATTTATTTATAATTGTTTTGATAATCATCTTTATGAGGTATTACAGTTGTTTGTTCTTCATCTACTGGATTTTTTTTTATACTTTTCAAAGATGCTTTCTCAGATGTCGTCTTCTTCTTCTTCTTTTTTTTTTTGAGACAGAGTTTCATTCTTGTTGCCCAGGCTGGAGTGCAATGGTGTGGTCCCAGCTCACTGCAACCTCCACCCCTCAGGTTCAAGCAGTTCTTCTGTCTCAGCTTCTCAAGTAGCTTGGATTACAGGTGTGTACCAACACACCTGACTAATTTTTTGTAGTTTTAGTAGAGATGGGGTTTCGCCATGTTGGCCAGGCTGATCTGGAACTCCTGACCTCAGGTGATCTGCCCACCTTGGCCTCCCAGAGTGCTGGGATTACGGGTGTGAGCCACCACACCCAGCCTCAGATGTCTTCTTAATTGATCCTTCTACCTAGTTCTTGGATAAATCTATTTTAACTAGGGGTTTACCTATCTATATCTCCCTGAACTATGAGTTCCACATGTAGTGGGCACTCAATATTGCTCTATATCTCTGAGCAATAGATAACAATCTAAGCTGCAGTCAGAACCCAAGTTGTATGACTTCCAGTCCAAGTTGGGTCCAAATTGTGAAAAACTTGGATAGCCACATTAAAAAGACTAGATTTTATCCAGAAGGCAAGAAGAAGTTGGTGGAAACCTGTGAGCTCCTGGAGCAAACTCATCAAAGTGCTGTTTCTATGAAGATTCATTTACTGTTGGCAAACAGGGTAGAAATGGTGGCAGGCAGGAGACAGAGGTGCATTGGTCATCGAAAAGGAGGGTCACGTGTGGATAAGATTGTGAAGGAAGACTTGAGGGGATGTGGGAGAGGAGAGGAAGGGAAATGTCAGCTAATTCTGAGTTTCAATCCAATGGACCAAGAGAATGGAGCTGCCACAGGAGGTCTGGAAAAGGCAGAAGGACTTGTCTTAATCATGTGATGCTGTGTGATGTGACCTTCAGATAGAATATAAACCTCAACTGAGTTTTTTTAAAGGAAGATTTTATGTTATACTGGTAGCCTCCCAAATGGGGTACACGGGATGATGTACTGGAATGTGGGTAGAAAATAATAGACTTTCCAAGTCTGCATATTTTTAGCTTAAAAGTAAGGAATTAGGACATCAGCACGAATGGCAGATGAAGGATCTCCAAAAATACAGTCCTACATAAAAGCAACAAAAATACTCACAAAAGTTCTCACAATCAACTTCTTTGGATGGGGAAATTAACTAAAGGCTTCTAACAATCCAAGGAGTGTTTAATCAAGAGAAACAGCTGAATCTTGGTAAGAATAGCAGGCTTTGTGGCATTTTAACTTGCCGTATATCCATCTCCGTCTTCTCAACTCCACAATAGTCTTAAAAGCCAACAGCTGCTCAAATCAGGGTGAAAACCAGCAGCTTTGCCAGCCATTGGAGGGAGCAGATCAGACTTCAGGCTCCCGTGCCCCAACAATTCTCACAGTATCGCCATTATTTGACCTGTCTGGCACTTCCCTTTAAACTGCCATTCTAAGTACTTATATTTATTTCACCTGACTCAGACTTTGCTCAGTGCAAGCAGCCTTTTAAAAAAAAAATCCTGGGTATGTATCAGCAACAATTATTTAGCCTCACAGCTGACTGAAGCAGCAGTAACAGCTGAGTGAGCCAGAAGCTGACTGAAAATCTTAAGAGGAAAAGCTGAGGAAGCGATCCTCTAGTGGGCACTAGAAACCTCCAATATATCCCTGGGAATCTGAAAGGTCGTGGGTAGGTAGGGCTGTGTGCATGCCCAGAGCTATGGGGATACTTCCCTTCCTCTCCTCTCCCACATCCCCTCAAGTCTTCCCTCACAATCTTATCCACACGTGATCCTCCTTTTCCATGACCAAAGCCCCTTTGTCTCCTGCCTGCCACCATCTCTACCCTGTTTGCCAAGAGTAAATGAATCTTCATAGAAACATCACTTTGATGAGCCTGCTCCAGGGGCTCAGAGGTTTCTACCAACCTCTTCTTGCCTTCTGGATAAAAGCTAGCCTTTTTAGCGTGGCTGTCCAAGTTTTCACAATCTGAACCCAACTTAAACTGGAACAGCCCAGAGCTATGTACACGCTCAGCAAAGGATTGTGAAGGCCCCAAGCTCTCACCTCTGGCAGATCTCGAGGCTCTGTGCAAGCAGAAAGTGAAGCTTAAGGCAGAATGACAAACTGTATGTCTGAGCATGTAAGCCCTGTGGCCCCCACATGTATACACAGAGGCCCTCAGTAAAGTGTAAGAAACTCATTTGGGACAGACATTGAAGGACTTGTATAAAGTATATTCTCTGGCCATAATGGGATGAAATTATAAATAACAAAATAAAATGTTGAGAATTCACAAATAGGTGGAAATTAGACAACACACTTCCAAATAACCAAAGAATAAACGAAGATACTTCCAAGGACAGTAGAAAATATTTTGAGATGAATGAAAATAAAAACAATATATCCAAACTTATGAGAGGCAGCTAAAGCAATGCTTACAGGGAAATTTATAACTATAAACATTTATATTATTTAATAGAAAATAAGAAATCTCAAATCAATAACCTAACCTTACGTTTTAGGAAAGTAGAAAAAGAAAAGAAAACTAAACCCAAAGCAAGCAGAATTAAAGAAATAACAGAGATGGGGGGGGGGGGAAGAAATGAGAGAATAGAAGAACAATAGAGAAAAATAATGACACCAAAAGTTAATTTTTTGAAAAGCTCAACAAAATTGACAAACCTTTTAGGTGGACTTACTAACTAAGTAATAGAGAAGACTCAAAG